>OMLI01082138.1:0-11536 GCA_900302605.1 Rondeletia loricata | reverse complement strand
GAGAGGAGGGGCTGAGAAAGAGCATAGGGGAAAGCGATCTAATTGAAGTGTTTATAATAACTGCATAGAGGTCTGTGTGTGTCTGCCTGTATATACTTGTTAATAAATGATTACACTATTTGAGCATTGTAATTATAACATTTAATATTTTCCAAGCCATTTTTCTTAAACCGTTTTTTTTTTTTATTGAAAGACTAGGAGTTAAAATCTGTTCAAATTGAACCCCAATGAAATTAATAAATTGAACTGAATGTACCATATTATTGTCAATAATATAAAACTTTTAATAAAGTAATTACATTTTATCCGTATTGTAGACTGGCATTTTTTATTATGCAGCATCTATCTTTAAAAACAAAAAAATAACTGGGCCAGTAAAAATATTGGTGGGGCCAGTAGAACACTAACCAACTGGCCCGGTCGGGCCAGTAGAAAAAATCCTTAACGTCAAGCCCTGCTATATTCTCATGCTAAAATCGACTGTAAATCCAGATTTTAAAGTTGATATTTAAAAAGATTCTTCCCGGGGGAGCATGCCCCCGGACCCCCCTAACCTGCGCCCCACCAAATTTTTTTATCACCAGCCGCCACTGACCGTAGCTATGGCGTAGCTTCGACGCAGAAGTATAATTTGGCCTTAAGACATCTAATAACTGGATTCAAGACATTTTAATAGTTTTTAAGGCCTTAAATTTAGATAATTTATTTCAAGACAAGTTTTTAAGGACCTGCGGATACCCTGATCAAGATGAGAAGATGTGGATTAGAAAAAAGTAGCAAAACTGACACTGGCAAACACACAGAACATGGAAAGATAATTGAAAACACAAAAAAGCAACAACAAAAGTTGAACAGGAGATGCTGGAGAATGGATGGAATAGATCAGTCAGTCTATGTATTGATGAAAGAATGGAATGGCATGGCCTATATTGTGATGGCAACTTTGATTAGCATTGGTAATGAGGACCTATAGCCATGGATAGTAATTCTAAAATGTGTCTTCACAGAACAGGCCTGTAAACTCCCCCTGCTATGACCCGAACAACTATTTGAAATGTCTCAAACAATTATTGCGAGCTTATCATTGGTTAGAGGTTAAAACAGACACTGCTTTGCATCCCCACCATTCCTGAACACCTCATTTTGACTTAGGGTTATGACTGCTGGCGATACATATCATACAGCACTTTTTAAGATGGACTGTTTTTGGAAAAGCTTAGAAATGCAACATTATTTTCATGTAGGTACACACAGTATCAGCAATAGGCTCACAACGGATTTTGGGTCCTGAGCAATAATTTAGGAAAAGCTTGCATATAGCATGTTGTATTGTGTTGTGCTCTATAGCATGTTGTTGTGATGTCTTACTTGCTCCAGCAGACTTTGCCATTGATGGTCTGCATCTCGCCCAGCATGGCCAGCAGTAGGGAAGATTTCCCACAACCCACCTGGCCCACAATCATCGTCAGCTGACCTGGACAGAGGGGAAATGTTGAGAATACGGTCAGACAGATATATGGGGCCAATATTGGCCTTTTATTATAAATCAGATCTGGTCCAGTCAGTGTCATCCACCTCTGATGTGATGGATATGATGCAGTTTGATCGATTACATATTTATTGTAGAATTGATCAATACTACAATGGTTGTCTTTGGGAAGCCCTTAACCTGAAACGATTTTAATGAGAATTGTTTTTTTGGATCAAGTTCTTTTTTATTTTCACATTATATCACAAAAGAAAAAAAACGTAAACAAATCCTCCCAATAGGCATCAGTTCGCTTTTCTGAATATTGACTTTGTAGCCAGATATTTTGCCAAATTCTGTAAGTAGGACCATTAACTTAGGGAGACTCGAAAGGGGTTGCGATATATACAATAGCATATCGTCCGCATAAAGCAAAACTTTAAGTCACTTTCCCAGAGGAAGGTGTAAAGGGTAAATTATACTTCTGCGTCAAAGCTACGTAGGTGTCTAAAGCGGTGCAAGCATTTATAGTTCTGCGTCAGTGATTCTGCCACCAACGCCGAAATCGGCGGACATCAACCGGATACAGGTAGGAGGGAATACGATGTGCTTATATACATTTTTTCCAATATTGAGGCATTTATCTCTAGACTTCAAAACATGCTTTTTGATGTCCAAAATTATTATTGTATATATTTAATAGTAAAGATAAAGGACACATTTTTAAAGGAATATATTTGTGGTAATATAATAAATGAGCAAAAGTCATCATTCAACATTTCATTGAGCATATGTGTAACTGTGGAAAGGAAGATTTTGAAGCTCTAAATCTGTGTTGGACAAAATAAATTAAAATAACGAGATGAAAAACATGGATTTTGAGGGAAAAAATTTAAAATCAGGAGGTTGCACTGAAACATTGCTTGATAGCTGAGAACTTGTTCTATAAACATATCTGATTAGATTTACTAATGATGTACATTTTTTGTCCCAGTTCTCAAGAATTGATCACATATCTTTCACAACTTTTTCTAATGCATTCCACGTACTTTCTCTCTACATTCCTGGTCTTAACGTGATATTGAAACATATATTGTAACCCTGAGTCAGCATGAGGAGGTTCATTTTGATCTGACTGGACCATGTAACGACTGATAATGTAATAGCTGCCAGATAATATAGTAGCTGGTCAAAATGTCATAATTTGTCGAAATTTTTTATAAAACCCGTTAGTGCAGGAAATTGTTAGATTATGTAATAACATATTCATACTTATATTGTAATATTCTTTCCTGAAAATGTTATACATTATTACATTAGCGGGCAATTGTTGTGTTATAAGGGGTGTAACTTTATTTAAAATTATTAGAATATCTGGCAATTTATTGCATTAACAGGTTTTATTAAATTTTTTACTAATTTAGAGGGATGTTTTATTACATTTTGACCAGTACATTATCCGGTAGTTATTAAATTATCAGTTGCTACAGAGCACAACTGTGGATCATTTATTGATTACCATGGACACCAACTGCCACAACTTATTTCAAATGATTTACCAACCTATTAGCTATACTGCTACTTATAATACTAACTTTGAGCAGAATGTGAATGAAATGCTGACTCTCAGTCTGGCATTAAGTGACCTCTAGCCTGCTGGGTTAGTTACCTGTGGGGATGCGGATGTTGATGTCGGACAGCGTCGACAGGTTGCTTCCCCAGGTGAAGAATCCATTGCTTACCTGAACAGAAATACAGGAAAATCAAGAGAAATGAGGTACAAAAGGATAATTTTGCTGCTGGTGTTTTGTTAAAGCACGGAACTATGTACCATTGAATTTGTTAAAAGATGAAACTGGGTTAAGACAACTGGGTTAAGAAAATGTAAAGGAAAAATCCCCCTTGGATCCTCTTACACTGTTAGATATCATCAATCTAGTGTTGGAATTTACTTTTTTGGTGTACCTACTTTCCTTCAGCCTGCCCCATCTACTTCTGCTTAAGTTAGTGATTTCCTACATTTCCCAGAATGCCTTTTGGCAACCCCCTGAGAACATCCCAGACCTTGTTGCATTCAGTAAGTGTAGGTGGAGAGAGAGAGAGCAGCAGCATAGTAACAGCAAGAGAGCATGTTTCTCCAGTGCGAGTCCCGCCCTTTACTCAAAACACAACATGTCTTGTGGCTGCATTGCATTCTGGTCTATTGAGGCTACTGTGGGTGGAGAAATTGGTATCTCTGCCTCTTCTATGATGGATTTCTCCCTGTATGATTGGTGAACGTCGGTGCGAAATGGCGGCTCTAGAAAGAAGCCCTTGCTCTTTGATTCTGAGGGTCTGACACCAAGACCTGATGTTTACCGTTGATGTTTTAGATCGCTGAAACATTTTGTGGTATCAAACTCCATTGTACCACAAAATGTGGTCCTATTACTGTCATGTGACCCAACATGTTGAATAGTGGTATTGTGACCTTAAAGGAACTATATGTAAATTTTCGGCCGAAATTAACATTCATTACGCGTTTTTTATTGCCAATGAGTGAATTCTCCGTAACTAATGAGAACTAATGACACCAGCCTTGTCTCTCTCTGTTCAGCCATTCAGTCTCTGTATGAGCAGGACTGTGGAGGACTCGGGCAGAGTTTTCGCGGCAAATCTACCGGATGTGACGTTATGCGCGTTCCCGAGCCTCTCTCACACACACACACACACACACACACACACGGGGCACGCACGAGCCAGGAGCGTGTGTAAGAGACTGACTGCAGTTCCCCAATGGCCACCGGTGTCAGTAAGAGTAACAATTTACATATAGCGCCTTTAAGTTCCTTACTAGAGCACAAAACGAATCAGAAGGGCTACTGCTTCTGGCACTAGAATCACTCCTAAAACCAATCTGTCATTACAAGGAAAGAATCACACTCTTTACACACATGTATAATGTATAACAAGCCCATGTGCAAAGCCACGGAACAGCTGGGCTATATTGGCGGGTTACGCCTGTGCGGCGCATACCGCCACCCACTGGATCACTGATGAACGGCATGTCAGGAGCTCAATCACGTGATTTGCAACAATGACTCAACACACGGACGGACGGACAGACAGACGGACAGACTCAAGCAAAGTATATTTTGTGTGTATTACTGTATATTATAAGTCTATGAAACCAAAGTCATAAACTTTAGTGGGACTAATATCCCTTGTTGATTCTAGATGGTGTAGATAAGTATATAAAATATTCAATCTGGACATGCATTTCCTTTGTTTCTCATCTGTTTTAGGCCAGAAGATTGAATTGCTGGAGTCAAGGCAGCTTATTGAGGGCAGAAACGCAAGGAATGTTCTGATACTACAACAGTTACACAACTTTGCTCCTTGAGTGTCTCGTTAAACGTACTTTGACATCATGTTTTGGTGTGCTAATGAGCTTGTGATATAGGGAGAAGTTGCTATATCAACAAGGTCTTCACACTTCTGACATTCAAGTCCAAGCCTTGCCAGGCCCTACAGAAACTGAGTCCAGCTGCTGCTGCCAAATTAAATGCCTGAACATTTCCTAATTTCCTATTTAAAAGGCATATGGCTGCATATGTTTGCAAGTTTTCTTCTTTCTGCCTCTGTAGGAGTGCAGTCACACACACACACACACACACACACACACACACAAACACACTGGGATGGATCATAACAAATACAAAGAGTTACGGACAAAAATGGAAAAATGGATACTAACTTGTCACTTGTTCTCAGGCAACACAAGTGACAATGTAGCAACTTTTCTGCTGGATTGCTTTACGGCACAAAACAGGAAGAGGGCGCTGTTTTTCCAGCGCAAACTGAGCTAAAGCTTTTAGCGTTTCTGGCAATGGCAGAGTGAAATGCCGATGGAAAAATCACTTCCAACATGTTTATCCTTTTCAGTAAAGCCAATGATGTCAGGGAGGGGGAGGGGGGACAGAAAGCCACAGGGTTTATGGGAAAAGTGGTCTGAATTTTGAGAAACACTAGCACTAACAATACCACTGGTGTGAGATAGAGGCTACCAATCATATCAACCATAGTCTCATTTGTTAGTGGCAATTATATCAAGGTATCACAATTAATTTGACAATTATATACTTAGAAATGCAACACTTACTACCTTTAAAGTGGCTTGCCGGTTGAAAACCATGTCAATTAGCATAGCCTTGATTTTCCAGGCTAAGAAGAACTTAAATTGGCATGGTGTTCTGCTGGCATCTCACCATAGAATCCTTCCTATAGATAAAGCAGGAATGTTTCAGTGGTGAAACAATCTTTTGGTGTCAGTATGTCAATATCTCCATGGCACTGCTGTAATACCAGTCTCATTACATCAAAATATCAATATTAATTGATCACAAAAAGATAAAGCAGGGTTGATTTTACGTTGATTCAATGTTCAAAAAGATGTATTTTAAATTTTTGTGTCTGTTTTCAGCCCATTTTCAATGTTAGATCAATTACCAAAAAAGGTGTTAAATCAATTATCAAACTATGGATCGGCCCTTGTCCATTCATCTGTCCGTCGGGCACAATATCTCTGACGCCACTAATTGGATTTTGCCGAAACTTTGGGGAATGATGCATGTCATTGCTCCATTCTGGCAGTTGTAAAATTGCACTGATTGGCCTAAGGGAAGCGCTACAAAATGTGTTTACTTGTTACTGATTGGCCCAAAGGGTGCCTGCATCATTCGTGCAGGACGACATGTTTACTTGTCTGTTTTCACTCTATTTTCAATGCTGTATCATTGTCAGATAAGTGCTGAACAAGATGTTGAATAAATGTCAGACTTCAATGTTGAGTCAATGAAATTACATTGAAGCCCTGACACTGATTCTAGATTAATTCAATGTAAATTTGCTGGCTGGGATGTCCCAATATCTGGGAATCCACTCGTGACCCAAACCCCTAGTTTTAGAAACCAAGTCGTTGAGAGTTCATTGCAGTGAATGTCCCAGAATGAAATGCCATTATGCAACAGATGACTACGTGCTGTTTTTTTATGTGGGGACCCACCAGTTAGGCCCATGACCCATTTTATGTCCTGACCCATAGTTTAAGAAACCAAGCTGTTGAGAGTTCACTGCAGTGAATGGCCCTGAGTTAAATGCCATTACACCACAGAAGAACACATACTGCTCTCATATTATGTGGGGATCTACCAAAAGTCAGTCCACCACGCATTGTCCTTCCGACCCACAGTTTCAGAAACCGGGTTCTGGAGAGTTAATTGTATTGAATGTGGCCAACTAAAATGTCATAACACAACAGAGGAGCAGGTGCTGTAGTCCATTTATTTGCTTTAACCTTTATTTAACCAGGGTGGGTTGACTGAGTACTCATGCTCTTTTTCAGTAAAGCCCTACTCCATGCTTATACAACTGCATACATTCATACCTGGGAGCTGCCCAGTACAACCAGTCTTCTACTGTTGGCCACTGGGAGCTTCCCAGTACAACCACAGCCCTCTACTGCTGGCCACAAGTAAATCCCCATGAGCACATCAGTAATCATGGGAGGGAGAATGACATTTGCAACTAGGGTTAGACCGATATCAGTTTGCTGATATATTAAGCCGATATTGGCCTTTTATTCAATATTGGATATCAGCCGTCAGTGTCTCATTTCTACACCTTTAAGAGAGTTTCATTGCAGTAAATAGCCCAGAGTAGGACATCACTATGCAACAGCAGAGGACATGCTATAGGCCCTCATATCCCACAATCCCTGTTTAGCGATCTATCACCCTGCTTCCTGCTAGGACTCTATCTCTGTTTACATTCCTCCCATCTGTTGCTTTTACTTATTTATTTCTTGTTTATTTTATCTGACAATCCCCCCCGCCTTTCCCCCACAATTCCTTTCTCACAAACAAGACACAGTTCCCCAAAGAGTTAAGAACATCGTCGTTCCTTTGTAAGCAAATGAATGAAGATTAACTTTTTTATAACAATAATTTCATGATGTTTTTGGCTTATTAGAAAGGATACATGGGGGAAATGGGGAGAGATAGAGGAGATGACATGACGTTGACAGTGGTCAAACCAACGATGCCACAAACACAGTCCGTACCCCAGCCGCTGAGCTACCAGGATCCCCCAGTAAAGATGACCTTTGGACATTGGGTCGATGTTGATTTTTTTACCTACTGTATCTGATCAGATTTTTAAGCAACATCTTGACATTTGGAATCTAAGTCTGGTGTTTTTCCTCGCCAGGCAACTGTGGGTCAAACCTTTTCTGTGTTGTCACTTTGGTTAACTGAAAAATTGCTTGTTAGTACTGTTGGACAGATATGGGTTTTTGAAGGTCGAGTTGATACCAATACCAATATTTTTGGATTGAAGCTGCCAATAGCCGACATTTTGTGCTCATATCCAACATCTTAAAATTTCAAAATTTTCATGCAAAAAATCTGGTATTCAGGCATGATTTACTAAAGGTTTGCGAAGGGAAGAGCACGTGCTATACCTACTAGTAGTAGTAGTAGTAGTAACAGCAGAAAAAATATCTAAAATAAGTTTTTGCATTTTTATAGATTGTGTACCATTAAATAACACTAAAATATTAGTTAAAAGAAAGATTACATGTTGCATGCTGTTGCTTTTAAAATAGATTTTCCCGAGACTGCAGAATCCTACTGCTGTAGGCAACACTACTGAACCTCCTTTCAACCAAGGGAGCTGACGGGGAGGGATTGAGAAGCCTGTCAATCAATCTTTTATCTGACCAATTGAAGAACAGCACACACCCACCACTCCGAAGCCCCGCCCCCTGAACGTTTGTCCAAGAAACGCAAACCAAAACTGAGAAACGCAAAGCAAAACTCATAAGCGCAAACCAAAAACCAGGAAATGCAATCGCAGTTTAGCGCCATCTGCTGTTCAAATAAGAAAATGCAATCTGAGTGAAACAATAAATAAAAATAGTTAATTGTATTGCTTTGTTTCAAACTAAACTTAAATTTAGTTTGCAAACACTGTGAGTTTGGATGCAAATCTGATTTCTTTGCCTTTCACATTTTAGCACTTTGTCATATTTTGCAATGTTCATAGTTTTGGGTTGCTATTATTGTTTTTTGGTTTGTGATCCTACATATCTTTGAGTTTTTTTAATTGGACAAAATTAATTCCATATATACCATCAAAATGACCAAATCTGAAAGCCATACAATTCACTAGTCGAAAGCTGCCTAACAGCGCTGGTAAAAAAAATAAAGCCTCTTTGTGCATGTCATGGTCATGCATATGTAAATTATTTGTAAATCTTTCATTTTGCTCACATATTTATGTGTAGACAAGGCCAGGAAAATCGAGATTGTGCCCAATTCACAACAAACACTTTGAAACACCATCTCCCCAAAATTATTGTAACGCATATCAGATCCTTTGAAAGGTGGCATAAAGACTTTCTGTAGAAATTGTTTGGCCATTCACAGTTCATTATGTATGCTCTGTTTTCACAGTTAATTATGTATGTCCTGTCCATTAATGCACGCTGTCCCTTCCAAATAAACAAATCTAAGTCTAAATTCAGAATGGCTGCTATCATCGCTGCGAGACGTTTCGTCACCAGCAAGTCAGACAGCAAGGGAGATTTTTCCATCCTAGAATCTCAGATTAGATGTTTCAATTATGAAGCGGCTTTAGGACGCAAGGGTGCCAGCAGGATTAGTATTACAGCTGAAGCAATTGGCACTTGTAATTCGTGAGGGACTATTTGCTTGCACAGTGCTCTTTTTGAGTGCTTGTTTGCACCATAACTTGATTTGCATAAATGTCATAGTGAATAAGAAAAACTCTACGCTCTTAGCTCAAGCAACTGAGGCGCAAAAAAAAAAGCACAAATTTCCCTCACAATGCAATCTTAGTGAATCTGGACCTCAGTGTTTCCCCCAGAATTGTATTCTTGTCAGGGTGGAAAAGCCGCTGAAACAGCATTTAGACCATCAAGGGACACAAAAACTCTCTATTGAAACCATTATTATTATTATTATTATTATTATTATTATTATTATTATTATTATTATTATTATTATTTCATATATGTAAGTATATATGTGTGGAACCCACCATAGACATACCAGTGCAGTGTTGATTCTATAATAAATATGTAATCAAACAAACTGCATCATATCCATCATATCAGAGATGGATGACATTGACTGGCCAATGTCTGATTTGAATGAAAGGCCAATATTGTCTCAATATATCAGCAAACTGATATATCGGTTTAACCCTCATTGTTCAAATTCCTCATTGAAACTAAAGGGCGCCTCTAGGCACAGGCTAACTTGTTGAACAGTATCGCTTTAATGCTTATTTTGTCTGATAATCTTGGTTTATTGTCTGATAGAGCAACCTCTACCCTTCTCCTACAAACAGAAGAGCCAGGCATCGCAGTCATACTCAGATCGACTGATCAGAACAAACAAACATGTACGAAATGAAATGTTGCAGCTGCTGAGAAAAAACTTTGTAAAGAGAGGGTTGGGAGTAGGAAAAGGGGGAGAGGGATCGGATGTGAAAATGGAGGAAGAGGAGGAGGAGGAGGAGGAGAGGAGAAAGAGAGAAAGATGAGAGGAGAGATGTTAAAAGGGGAGTGAAACAAACAGGAAAGAAAGACAAAGGAGAGAAGGAGAAACTAAGAAAAATCTAAATCAAAGGAGGATAAAATGATACAGAATGTGGGAAGCTGCAGGAAGGAAAGACGGGGTCGTTAAAAAAAGGTTTCTGCAAGTTACTTCAAGTTCAATTCAAGACTTTTTAAGACCTTTTTAAAGCCAGAAAGAATGAAATAAACGTGAAAATGAAAACAAGTGTAGTCATATCGGAATATACAGTATGTCTGTATGTCTGGGCTGATTTCTCACTAGAAAAACAATACACAGAAAATATAAAAAAAATTTAAGTCCTCAAAGACTCAAAGAGTTATATTTAACTGTACTCAGGACCTTTCAGGCCTTGAGTTTAGATTATACAATTTAAGACATTTTAAGACTTTTTCAAGACCTGCAGACATCCTGTTAAAGGAATTCACCAAAATGTTGGCAAATAAGCTCTTTGATTAACTTAACTGTTGTGTGATGAAAAGATTGATAGCACTTTCACCTGTGTGTGTTCAGTATTTAGGGAAATATAGTGCTTTTGAGGTGATGCTAAGACAGCTTGTACTGTCCTTTAAACCTTACCTTACCTTTACTTATTTAAGAAACATACATCAAAATATAGCCGCAGGGTATATTCCCATTAGTGTTTTCAAGTATCAAAATTCTGTGATACAAAGATAATGTAGGCAGTTGAATCATGCTGTTTAAATGTTTGCTATTGCACAGGTGGCCTGGTGGTGGCGCTATCAGAGCTCTTCCATGACCTAATCATTTTCTTCCTTCCAGGTGTGTTAATGTTTTGGGTTCCACTCCAGTTGGGCTCAAAACCACTAGCTAATGCAATGAATGTGTGTAACAAGTTGGAAAATACATTCTGTTTTATCCCCTGGCTTCCCCAGATAATTAATCCTGACTTTCCCTATCTGGAATACGCCTCTCAAAATTCCATGATATTCCAGCAATTCCATGTCCGGTGGGAAGGCTTTAGTTAATATGAAGGTCAGATTGCATGACTGCTTTTATTTGCATGGGGGAAATAATATGGGAGAAGCAGTTTTACAGATTTGTCTATTAAATGGTCTATTTGATTAGCTCATAAAATCCTACACCTACGAGTCAACTACAAATGTCTTTAGTAGGGAAAAGCCCTATTGTGTTCTACCTGTCTCTCTCTCTCTCTCTCTAATTAGCAGACCACTGTCTGGTAGTTACAGCAGCGTCCACAGGGATGAGACAGGAAGACTAGCCTTCACAGAGGGGCTGAGAAAATGTCAGCCACATTTACAAGGCCCTTTAAGGGGCAATGAATTCTCGTGAGAATCCTACACTTCCTGTGACGAGAGAGTACACACACACACACACACACACACACACACACACACACACACACACACTCTCTCTCTCTCTCTCCCCATCACTCACTCAATCACAC
>OMLI01082088.1:0-10348 GCA_900302605.1 Rondeletia loricata | reverse complement strand
GCTCAACGGGAGCAATTAGAGTTAGGTGTCTTGCTCAAGGACACTACGACAGATTTTTTTCCCCAGGAGGAGCTGGACTCGAACCACCAACCATTCGGTTGCTGGGCGAGGACTCTACCTCCTGAGTGTGTGTGTGTGTGTGTGTGTGTGTGTGTGTGTGTGTGTGTGTGTGTGTGTGTGTGTGTTGGAGTACTGGTAGCAGCAGGGGGGCTGGGAAAGGGTCATAGAGGGAGCTAATCATGGGAGTGGAGTGTGTGTGTGTGTGTATGGAATGCGGAACCCCTGGCAGAACAGTGGCTGGCCATGTGTTCCTGAGCAGCCTGCCCGCCTGGAGCCCAGAAGCACATCCAGGCAGGAAATGAGCAGGCTACACACACACACACACACACACACACACAGACACACACACACCTCCCTGGAGCCAGTGGACAGACAGACAGACAGAGCAGAACCGAGCAGAGCGGGAGGGAACACACACTTCTCCCTCAGTCAAAGACAAACTAAAGGCTTACAGTGACCAACTTCTGCTTTCTAATGGAACTCTAACTTGTTAACACTCTGGAGTATAAAACAAACACACCCGTTTGTGGATCTAAACCTGGAATATTGTTTATTTTCCCATCCTTCTGATTGTGGATAATATGCTGGATATCATTTCCCTTACAAGGAACCCAAAGAAGCGGATCCCCAACTGTTTTCTTGGTCAGTGTTCTTAAACCTTTTCGCTTCTCTCTCATGCTCACGCTTGCTGCTTTTAGTTCAGAGGTGATTGCTGTAACGCAGGATTGTGGAGGTGATCGCTGCCTGTGATAAACCGGGCTAACTCTTTCTCTGTGCATTGTTAAACCCAGCGTGGTCCGTTTCCTGCCAACCCCCTGCTGCTAACTAACGGGATAGCCAGGAATTCCCCGTGGTGCAGAGGCAGGATAGCGTACCACCACTGGGCCCCTGAGCTCTGAAAAACACACCGCTAACTCTCATGCTGTCGCTCTTTTTCTACACTGATTATCTTAAAGAGAAGCAGACTTCTCTTCCAGGGTAAAAAAAAATAAAAAGATTAAACAAGCCTTTAGGCTGTGTTATCTGTAAATGAGAACCAACCTTTGCACTTAGGCTCTGAGTCTAGATGGTTGTGGTGGGACGTGTTGGTCTTTGTTGAAGATTGCTGTTAAGGTATTGATGTTTTATTAGATAGTGTGCAGTGAAGAATTACAGGGAAGATGGGAGAAAGCGGGGATGTTGTGTAGCAAAGGTCCTGAGTTTGCCATCTCCCTACACAAAAATTAGTGTCATTCATGCATTTAGTTGAATGTTTTTAGTCGTCTGTCTCCGAGCTACGAAGAAACGTAATCTCACTACATAAGGAATTTTTTATTCAGTCTACCAGTTGTGGCCATAGGTGGTGCACTGTGTTGTACTGAACTGATATACTGAGTTTTGAATTGGCCGCTAAATGGATAACACTGTTGTTTTGCAAAATGACTGCTTGTAATGTTTCTGAGTGACCCACTCGTACTACGTCATTCCTTGGAGCCTGTCTAGTAGTTTGTGTGTGCTGGTGGTCTGTCTGTAGTGTTTTGACTGCTGGCCAGTTCTCCAGCATGCGTGCGTGCGTGCGTGTGAGTCAGAGTGGTCAATCTTAGCCGACCAAGTATTGGAACTGAGAGAAGGAGAACAACAGAGAGAACTGAGAAGCAGTATAGTGTGTGTGTTGTAGATTGTGGTCTGCGGTTTTCTTTCTTTACTGTTGGTCATCATTACCATGGAAACGCGGGTGCCAAATGGGCCTGGACCTCAGCTTTCCTTTGGTTTTTGACCAAAGCCCTCCTAAACTTTCATAGTTTGAGTCAATAGAAGGATCGCAGTCTACATAGAGACCAGCATACCATAGCCTGTCAATTTGGAGATGAGGCACTAACCATTGCCTCAGCAAGCCTTTCTAAAAATGCAGAGTTTACAGCAAGTAACAGTAAATCTGTTCTTTGGTCTTGTGCTCCTGCCATGAGATGTTCTGCACCCTCATAAGAAGCCTAGTGTATGTACCATCGAGTCGATCTTGAAGCTCTTTCTTCATGGTCCGGGTTTCGGCTCCATAGAGAAGAATGCTCTCTACACAAGCTCTAAAGAAGGCCAGCTTTGTTGACTTTGCTATACTTGATTGCCAGATGTGAAGCTTGTTACAGGCACTCCAAGCTTGTCCTTTGCGTGTCAGGAAGTCCTTCTTACTGTCAGCAACATAGGACCCAAGGTCGCTGACCTCTTTGAGTTGTGAGCCATCGTTGGAATATATTGGCAGGTGGCTCTCATCCTCATTGAAGGTCATGTACTCAGTCTTCTTTGCGTTGAGAAGCAGACCGACCTTGGCTGCAGCATTCTCTAGGGATGTTAACAAGTCTTGCGCATCATACAGTTGATCAGCTGTGAGTGCGAGATCATCTGCGTAGTCAAGATCAGTGAGGTGCAGGCTTTGATGACGTCTTGATTGCTTCTGCTTGATGGTGAGGCCTTTGTCATGGATGGAGTGAAGACTTTGCCTATGGATGTAGTCCACCACAATCACAAAGAGGAATGGAGCTTGGGTGTCTCCCTGAAGGATTCCTGCCGTTGTTAGGAACTCCTTAGTCGGGCCGTCCATGCTTTGTACAAAGCTTGATGGGTTGTTGCACATGATGGCGATGGCTTTGACCATCTCATCTGGGACACCGTAATTCAAGAGGATATGCAGCATGATCTTTCTGTTGACACTATCAAATGCCTTGGAGAAATCTACAAACACAATAGATGCCTTTCGCTTGGAGATTCTCAGCTCTTCTATGATTCTTCTGAGGGCAAAAATCTGAGGTAGTGCTGATCTACCTTTGCGAAAACCGTTTTGGTTCCGTCGTAGGATGGGATCAATATGAGGGGAGATTCTGTTTAGGAGCATTGAGTTGTGGATCTTTGAGGCTAGAGGTGAGTGTGTGATTCCTCTGTAATTCTGAGGCTTATTACCTTTTTTTGTGTTCTTGGGGTTTTTTCCAAGCTAGTGACGCCAGTTCAGTGTGTGGGTGTGTGTGGGTGGGTGTGTGTGTGTGTGTGTGTGTGTGTGTGTGTGTGTGTGTGTGTGTGTGTGTGTGTGTGTGTGTGGCCTTAGTTTCTCTGCCGGCTGTCATGGTTTATTGTCCAGGGCACTGCAGCTGTCACTGGACCGGGGCTGAACCTGTTCTCCCTTCTGCCAACTTGTTTCTGCAGGAAAAGAAGGGAGAGAAATCATCACCTGCTGAAATCCAACACAGGGACAGTTTCACTGTGGTGGGAAGAGTTTCATTCCAATGGAGATTGGCTATTTGAATGGCATAAAAGTAATAGATCACTGAAGGCCTGCCTCGCACGTAATCACTTAAAGACCGACTTGTTTCGATGATTTGAAATAAGCTACTGATGGAGTGATGGCCAAAATGTGCGGCAAACCTACATTTGTTTTTGCTTTGTTTTTTCTTCAGGGGTATTGTTTTCCTGCACTTTTCTTTGCCAGCTCCTATAAGAGCTATAGCTGGACACTCGTATCAAATTGCATGTTTTGGGTTGCTATTGAAGTAATGCGTCATCTTAAGACCTTTGCTTAAGATATACTTTTTTTTTAGTAGTCTTGTTTAGAATTTTCAGATATTGGTAGTAGATACTTTTTCTGGTTTGTTTGGGGGTGGGGTTATGGGGTTTGCCCCATACGATTCTAATACAGTGAGTTCCAGAAAGCATTAAAAAGTCAATTTCATGTGCTTTTCAGTCGAGCCCCGGAGGGCAAGCGAGGCTATTGTAATGACCGCACAAAGGCTGGAGATTATTTTCACAATTTTAGGTCAAAGGTCAAGGTCGTAGGTCACCGAGATGCCACAAAAACACTGATGCGGGCGGGCTCGACTTGCAATCTCTCGGACTGCTCTTGTTTGTGATTTGCAACTCACCTGGCACAGTCCGAATTGCCCTGATGCAGTAAAACCCATGCATTTGGTACTGTAATGAGGTTTAAACACAGCCAAGGCTCATGGATGGTTGATATGGTTATCAGCATGCTTGGAGACTCTGTAGCCTGTTGGGGGTCACTCACTGGGGGAAGGAACAGGTTCGGGTTCGGCCACACTTAAATGTGTTAAGTCACTTTTAATTGAAGGTCTTGGCTGCCTTTTCTACTATAGAATAATGGTCTTGTCCATAACACGATATAGAGGTCAGTCAATACTGTGGTGGTATCAAAGCATCCTTCCTCTTATTTCCTCCCTGAGCCGCACATTCACACCAACTTACAACATACAGCTATCAAGCCCGAGTTGTTGATTTTTCTGTTTTTGTGGGGATGCAGTAGGTTAGAGAGAGAGTAGGTCAGAGAGAGAGAGAGAGAGAGAGATGTGTATTTTAGTTTTTTGGCTACAGATACACATAAACACAAGTCTGCAAACTAGAGCTCTTCCTTTCTCCCCTATCACAAACACAAGCACGCACATACAAATTTCTGCAAACTCTTCTATTTCTACTTCTCCTTTGTTCCTCTCATACCACCTCTCTCTCCCCACACACACACATACACACACAGAAACACAGAGACAGGCTTGGCAGGCTGTGTACAGCTGACAGGGACTATGCCTCCCGCCTCAGTCGAGTGTGAAGTGAGCTGTCAGAGTCAAGCTGACCTCCAGGCTTAGGGCTCTCTGAAAGAACTCAGAGTCCAGCAGACTGCATCCCTCCTTGGGTATACTCACAACCAGGCCTTGGTCTTTAGGGTTGGGTGGGAGCTGCAGTATAAATACTGTATGGATGTGATTTTATTCATTTATTTTTTCTGGGTGGCATTTTTTCTTTTCATAGCATATTAGGTTTTTGGGTTTTTTCTGTAGCTCCCCCTGCACTCTGACTTTCCTGGAAGAGTGCAAGCAAAACCAAAGTTCCCTATGGGGATCAATAAGGTATCACATTATTAATAGTAGTAGTAGTAGTAGTATTACTGTAAATACAGTAAGTGTGGAATGTGTGCAATACGGGGGCTTTCTAAACTGGTTATTATATTGAATATTGATAAAGTATCACAGATCAGCGTTCAAAATCAATAATCATAGAATTCAGCGATATCGAAACATATAATTTCATTTCTTTTTCGAAAGCCTGCTCTATAATCAAAACAAAAACTGTATGCAGAAACAGCAGTAAAATAATGTCATTCTCCAAAACCTCTGAACTCATAATAGTGATTAATAATCATAATCACAACATCTAGGAAAATAATCTGTATTATCATTTTCAAAGCAGTAGGGGTGTGGGCGTATCAGCAAGGATCAATGCTCTAAGGTGAACCTCTGTCCTATTCAGGGAATCTCAATCTGAAGATGTTGATACACACTGCGTCTGTTTGAGTGCATGTGGCAGTGAAACGCCGAACAAGTCCACTCTTGTTGTATCAAAGCTAATTTGGCGCTGGTATAGCTACACTGAGACGGCTTGCCAGCAGCGATACGGTCATAGTTCTTGTCCAATGGTGGCTTGCTCCAACTCTGGGGCGTGTGGATATCGCTCGTCCCTTAGAGGAATCGCCATGTCGCACCAAAGCTTTGATTTCACAAGCTTTTCGCAACTGCTTCCTTTTATCATTTCCTAGAGGATCTGTTTGTCGGAATATAAACTGCTCGTCCAATTCAGAGTTGTGTAGAGAGAAGTCTTTCATCATTGTTTCCATCATCAGAATGCATTATGAAGACAGACTTTCATCTGGGCCCCAAATCAATAGGCTGAAATTGGGAGAGGAGCGTCTGCGCCGGTGTGAAACCATGATTAAAGATCTGATGAGCTGAAAACCCGCTTCTCTATTTTGACCAGGAGAAAGAAGGGAACAACAGAAAGAAAAGAAAAAGACATGATAAAATGGAATGGGGGATGAGATGGAGAGAAGAGAGAAAGAGAACAACAAAGAGGAAAAGAAAGCAAGAGGAAAGGAAGGAAGGAGGGAAGTCGAGTTGAAGGAAGATTGGGAGGAGAGAGAACAGGAAGGAGAAAAAAGAGAATGAAAGTGAATGGGAGACAGAAGAGAAAAAAGTAAAAGCGTGGATGATGTGAAAGGGAACAACAAAGAGAAGGGAAAACGTGAATGAAAGGGAAGGATAAAGTTAGACAGGGAGGAAGGGAGGGAAGAGTGGAAGGGAACAGCAGAGAGAAGAGGAAAAAGAAAAGGACAAGGGAAGGAAGTGAAGTTTGAAAAAAGTTTTGATTGAAAAGGAAAGAAGGAGAGGAAGACCAGAGAGAAGTGAAGAAAAAAAATTTACGAGATGGAATGAGGTTGGGAGGGAAGTAGAGACGACGGGCTAAAGGGAGGGCTAGGGAAGAAGAGAATGGCTGAGAAGGGGAAAACAATGACCAAGAAGAGGGAAGGAGGTAGAGAAAGTGTGAGAAAGAAATTGGAGGGGAAGTAGGAGAGTGAAAGTTGGCTCTCTCCCAGCTCAGCACGCTCCCATAATTAAAACCAGCAGCTCTCCCAGACCTAAAACAATGCTGAGTCGCCACTTTCACATGCTAAAGGGAGCGAGACTTGTTCACAGCTCAATCTGCTCTCAGGGATCACAGCACATACTGATTGAGCTGTTCAGATGGGAGATCTCACACACACAAACACATGGGAAATGGAGAGACATACATATTTATAGTGTGTATATACACAGACACACATACATACACATTGGAGATGGGAGTGAATTTTCAAAGGAAATGCATGAAGAAATGACTCATGATTCAAAAACGTTTGACATCAAAGCATTTCTTGAAACTTTTTTTTGTCTTTTTTCCTCACATGCTCCTAGACACTCATGCAGACAGACAGTCTGTAGAGGCACATGTTGGGAATCTCAATGGTAAATGTGCACAGCGTTGCATCCTAAGTCATGAAGCCTTAAATGGTCCAGAGTCCCAGAAGGAACAAAAGACGACATGACATGGGACAGAGCAGATCAGAATCAGATCAGAATCACTTTATGCTTATGATGAAGGTGACATTATGGTGCACCCTGTTTGAACACTATCAACCCCACTACAGTCGTTGTTTCTGTTTTGCTTCATTCAATTGAGGGTGTTTTCATTGTCAAAATGATTGTCTGAGCTTTTGATGCAAAACCTGACGGTAAATGTCAGCCGAACATGAGTTTCAAATGTGCTTTGAGGCTTGAAAAGGTTAAAGTACGGTGAAGTCAAACATACGTCTTTACATTTTGATGTAACCAGTTATGAAATTTTAAAAATGAATTTCTATCTACAAGTCAGACCCTTCAAAATCTACGTGGAAATCTACGTAAAATGTATACACTTACAAATATTCTATCTAGATTGAGGCTGTAAGGAGAGAGGCTGAAAGATAAAACTTTAATGCCATCAAGCACATTCTCAAAATGAACTGCGATGACATGGCAGAATCTCCATGTGACGAGAACGGAGCAGACCGAGCCACATGGTCTCACCACGCCGTCAGCTGCTCTCAACAACCGAGCCGACTGGAGCTAAACCTAAATGCCCTGCAGACAAAGACTGTTGTGCTAAAGCTGTTTATTGGTCACAGTCGTTTGATCCTGATCTTGGCCAGTCCAAAATGGTTCTTCTGAAAAAGATAGTTGCTCAGTGTGTTATTTTTCCTTCACTAAGCACTTGTCAAAAAGCAGGGAAAAAGTTGGTGTATCGGGAGCAAGAGTCCAGCTCATGTCCAGTAAAATTCTCAGGGACTGCCATTCTCAATTACGATGACATAATTCTCAAAGTTTCGGAAATGACCTACGTTATTAGGTTGTTAATTAAACAGAAATATTGTTATTCTATAAATTGTTGTCTGCTCTTATCAAGCCCTTTGATGTCTATGGGGTATTGTACTAGCATATTATGCCAAAGATTTTAATGCCAATAGTAATGCCACTTCGACTCCCCACAGGCACCTCAGTTAACTGAAAAACTGCATGTATGCATTATAAGCATTGCTCATTGAAGCACATAGGTGCTGCCACGCTTGTGGTTAGCTGTATCCATTGATTTGAATTATGAATGCCAACAACGTTAATGAGTTGTGGTTGGTATGCTGGAGACACACGTGTGGAAATGTTTTCTTACGATGTGATACGTGTCTTGTGGAGCAAAATAACAAGCTCAAATTCAGAAAGTATCCCTCTGAAGATTATATTTGTTGTAGCCAAAGGTATTTCTCTGGTCAAGGTTCCTTGAGCACTGACAGTGTCTCTGGTTGAGGTGTCATGTCAACCACAAAGGCTTATTGATCGACTTAAATCACTCTCTATGTCTCTTGTGCGGTTAGGCCTACACCACAGAGTGTTGGTTGCACTACACCGCTCCATAATACTGTCAGAGCCCTCCACTAAGGCCGGGTCAGGGACTATTGTGTTGGTGGCCAATCATCGGTCTTGCAAAAAACGAATCTCCTTGCATCTTTATACCATAGTTGATAGCGGTAGTGTCTCTCACGTGTAGGAAATGTTTCATGAAGCTGAGAACAAGTCAAATTATTGAAAATACATTTAAAAAAAATTCAGTTAGGGGTGGGTTCCGTTATCCGGTTTCCGTTTTAGAACTTGTTCCAAGTTAGTAAAATAGCCAGATTTGTTAATCTCCAAATCGAACGAATCCTCTTATCCAATCCCTTGGATAATTTGTAAGTATTTCATTCCACATTTGAAGCATTAAGTGATGCTCTTATCCACAACGACTTATAATGAGTGAGCAGGTAGGAGTTCTCTGTCTTGCTCAGTGACACTTGTTGATAGGACACATGGCTGTGGATTGACACATATTGGCTGGAGATTGAACGTATGAGTTTTCGGTTATGGTGTAGTCTCTCTAACCACTAGGGACAGGCTATATAGGAATGTGAGCTGATTGCCACCAACTGAAACAAACACATTGCATCTGCTTCCCCAGCTGCACACCTCGACTGATTTCAACAGGATGAGGAAGGCACTGGAAGGGTACTTCATCTTTTGAATTCATTTAGGATGTGTAGGTTTCTTATTTCTCTACTCCAGAGGTGTTTGTATGAGTTCTGTCTGTTTAGAATGAGAGTAAATTAGTCTAGTGAATGTTGTGCTGTATGCAACCAGTCAGAATAAACCTAGTGTTGGGGTAAATACGAAGACAGTCATTCCCTTCACTCAGATTGAAGTGAAGTCTGAACAGAACAGTACATGGCCATACACCAGGCATGACGCTAACCCCTTTGTATTGGCCACCTGCTTCACCTCCTATCCATTGAAATTTAGATTACAGCACAAAAACATTCTTGGCCAAATTTCAGTGTTGTGTCTATGGATAGGAAGTGGAACAAGTGGCCGAAACAAACCGTTTAGTGTTTTGCATAGTGCCTTTTGAAACAGGGAGTCATTGAATTCGAGTAAATTAGTCCCAACAGGTTATTAAACTACATGTAAAGACGACCGAGTCAGCCTGGTGATCACTGAACCCAGAGCCACTCCGTTTAGAGAGGATGATGCCATGAGTTCAGCATCAAAATCGCCTTTAGTTTCCAAGCCCATTAGTTTCAAATAACCCGATACTTACTGACATAACTTCTCATGTAGTGCAAGGCAAAGACATATAGTGCAAGACATATTCGGCACACATGCATATACTCTCTGTATCAATGTACATTCAATACAATTACTGTGATTCAGTTCTGTATAATGCTGGTGTTCATCTGTGGGTGGGTGAATGTGATTGACTGCATCTGTCGCCGCCTTCAGTGTGTGAGAATTGCCTTCGCTTTTTCTTGGCTTTGTTTCTGTTTTAACACCTATTTTGTCTCTCTCTCTCTCTGTGTGTGTGTGTGTGTGTGTGTGTGTGTGCGCTCTATCCTCAGTTTTGGCAAGCAGCTGGGGGGCAGACGAGGCTGTGAATGCATCACTTTGGAGCCGTCGGAAATGATTGTGGTGAGTAGAGGCACCGCCTCCCTCTTTTTGTCTCTCTCTCTCTCTGTCTCTGTCTCGCTCTCTCTCTCTCCCTCTCTCCTCTCTCTCTGTCCTCACTTTTTATCTTGTCCCCTCTCCCATCTCATTCCTTTGATTTCATTCCTATTTTTTCCACGTCTATTTGATGTCTGTCTCACCTTCTTTTTTTTTCTAAATTGTTCTCTTGTTGATCCTCTTTCTTACCCTCTTTCATATCTCTCTCTTTCTCGCTCTCCCTCTCTGATCCCCCTTCTCTGTCCTTTCGCCTGTCCTCCCTTTCAATCCTCTCTCTCTCGCTCTCTCTCTCGCTCTCTCTCTCTCTCTCTCTCTCTCTCTCGCTCTTTCAAATTCAAATTCAAATAAGCTTTATCTGCAGGATGATAATTTGTGTTGCCAAA
>OMLI01081525.1:0-11267 GCA_900302605.1 Rondeletia loricata | reverse complement strand
CCCAGATGAGCCAGAAAGTTAATTTCAGACACCGCCATCTCTGTCTCTCTCTCTCTCTCTGTCTGTCTCTCTGTGTCTGTCTCTCTCTCTCTCCCTCTCTCTGTCTCCCTCTCTCTCTGTCTCTCTCTCTCTCTCTCTCTCTCTCTCTCTCTCTCTGTCTGTCTTTCTCTCTCTCTCTCTCTCTCTCTCTCTCCCTCTCTCTGTCTCCCTCTCTCTCTGTGTCTCTTTCTCTCTCTCTCTCTCTCTCTCTCTCTCTCTGTCTGTCTCTCTGTCTCTGTCTCTCTCTCTCTCCCTCTCTCTGTCTCCCTCTCTCTCTCTCTCTGTCTCTCTCTCTCTCTCTGTCTCAGGTGGGTGACATCGTAACAGAGGTGGAGTCTGTGGACGAGCAGTGGATTATGGGAGTTGTTGGCGGGAAGCGTGGAATTGTTCCTAAAAACTACATTTCACTTCATTAAGAAGAAATCCTGAAACTTAAACCAAAAGGGCACAATGTGGAAACCATGGCAACTAGAAAATCTCTTTCCGTTACCCTGATATGAAACTTTACAGTGGGGTTTTGAACCGGCAACCTTGCTCAAAGTCAGAGTTAGCCTGTTTGGTGGTTGTGTTTAACCAAAGTACTGTGTGTATTACCATGAGTACACGTGTACATGCCTCCGGTTTGATAAAGTTACGGTCCAGTGTTTTAGTGTATTTCAGTCAACCAAACATTTTAGTTTTCCAAACAGCCGCCAGTTTCAACAGTTTTGAATGATCTACAGTAGTTCTGCTCAAACCTTTTCAGCATGGGAACCAACACATTCACACACAGAGGGGCCGGGTTCATGAAACCAGTTGGTTGTTACTGGTAGTTAAACTGGTTCTGTTGTCATGTGGAGAACCACCAGCAGGCCCAGAACTTTGAGAACCAACAGTACCTAAAGCATTGGGATTGTCTCTTCGATTGACAACCCTCAACTAACATCGCCCTGGCAACTGAGAACTCGCCTGACGTGGTGACTGAGAACACTGCTCACTGTTGTCGTGACAACTGAGAACACTATGACGATGGAGGAAATTGACTGTTGGCTGTTGATTGGCCGTTCAGCGTTGCCTCGGTGATAGAAAGCGTTTTTCTTTACTGGCCGTTGCCCTGACAACCGAGAACACTACACCAGCTTTGCCTTGGTAACTTCCTGTAGAACCCTGAATGGCTTCTGTTGCCATGAAGATTGAGAATTCTGCTAGGTGTCACCATGACGATTGAGATCACTGACACCGCAGGAACACTTGGAGCCTGCGTTGCCAGGGCAACAACAGAGAACACTATCCACCAGTGTTGCCGTGGTGATTGAGAACACTTTATCTTATTGGATGTTGCCTTGGCAACCGAGAACACTACACCAGCCTTACCTTGGTAACTTAGAACCCTGAATGGCTGTTGCCATGGAGATTGAGAACCTGCATTGCCTTCATAACAGCAGAGAACAGTATCCACCAGTGTTGCCTTGGTGATTGTTAAAGCCAGTGTTGCCCTCTTAACAGAAAACACCACTGTTACCATGGTAACTGAAAGTGCACTCATGTATTATTTTTTTTAGGCCTGTTGATGTCAGTGTCATTGAACTGTGCTGGTCCGTCGCTGTGGTCAGTTCCTCCATGTTCCGTAAGACTCCGCCCTTTCCCCGTCATTTCCACCATACGGATCGAGTCTGCTTCACTACAGAGCGACCTGCGTCTGCTTGCCTCGGTCCGGCTCTCCACTCCAGTCCTATTGGGCCGATAGACGCTCCATGTGTTTTTCAACTACACATAAGAGTAGTTGGTCAGAATCAATCAGTATGATGCAAAATGATGGAAAAATAGAGAGAATGGGCGGAGTTCTGCTTTAATGGGCCTTATTATAGGAATTCAACTTCTCCTCTATACACACATGATCACAGATGTTTCACTGATGTTAAAATGTTGTTTTGATTGGGTGGTTAAATTTAAAGTTATTGCTTTTTCAAAACTCCATCCTTTTTCCCAGGCAGTTTCAGACTAACTCTAGGAAACGCATCACAGCTGGACTCGGTCCTGATTGGCTGTCTTACTAAAGAATTACTGGAATCGGTCCAATCAGGCCAGTTTGCATCATCTGAACTGGAAAGCCTCCAGTGAATTAGAGGAGCCGCTGCTGTCGGCCAATCAGGGTCCAGTATTGTGAGGACTTAATCTTCACATTCATTCAGTTTAACTAATTCAGTTAAACTTTGAACTAAACTACATTAATCTGCAAAACATCATGAAGAACTTTATTCTGATCCTGAGCCGGAGGGGGTTTGAAAACTGAATAATATTGAACCTTTAGGGTGAGCGGCCCGACCGCTGTCCTGTATTTGAATAGTTCCTGTGGCAGTAGACAGCAGAGAGACAGACAGGGAAGCGAGGCGGACGAGGTAGGACAGTTCAGTTTGAGCCGTGGTGAAGATGTGCATCGGTCCGCTGAGCCACCAGAGCTTCAGGACGCTGCTGAAGCCTCCCGTCTCTGAGCCGCTCTCTGGTTTAGCTAGCAGCGCCGAGCTGAGGGGAAATGCTGCTTGTGGTTTTTGCTGATCTGTTTGAAGCACGGCGCTGTTTTGCTAAATGCTGAACAGTTTGAACTTATTAGTGTTCAGGGTGCCAAGCCAAAAACATGCTGAGGTCTCAGTGCTGTTGGGAACTTTACATTGAAAATCAAGTAACACTTTCTATGAAGTAGGTGTGTATAGGACTTTATAAGTGCAGTTATAATTGACTCTAAACACATTTTTAATGTGTTATGACACAATCTAAGCACCTATAGTGGTTATAAAGCTTATTTATGATGTTTTATATGCATTTGCTTATAAAGGGTTTGGGTTAGAATAAGTTTATAATGTTTTACAACCCCCCATCTAAGCTTTGAAATGCTTTGAGCGAGAAGAAGTGGTTTATAAAGCTTTAATACACTAAGAGCAAGCATCTCACAAACAAAACGCGTGAATAGTCATAAAGCTACAGTACATACACTTTAAGTTTCCTAACAGGAGGTGCTATAAAACATTATAAACATATTCTATAAGCCATTATAAGAAAATATTCAGGAAACATCACAATGAGCTTTATAACACTTATAAATTACTAAAGGTGTCATAAGACATTAAAACGTGTTTATAGTCTGTTATAGCGAGACTTATATGACCTACTGTACAGGAAGTGATACTGAAGGTGATGAAACAAGCCGCAGCGCTGTAATAAGCTTCCAGCGGACTTACAGGCTGAAGGTCGTGACATTGAGGAACCTCAAACTATTATAAGACTCCGCTGGTTCAGGTTCTCCTTCCGGGAGTAGAACGGTGTATTCCAGTATTACAGACCGTACTGTACTGGAATTGTATTTGTCACTACATTGGCTTATTGAAAAGTCATTGGGGCTTTGTTGATTTCAGTGGTGCAACTCTTTCAGATGGAGGGCTCTGGCTGTAGTTTTTAAATGTACTGTACTGCTTCCTGTTGTGAAACGCTCTACATGCTAATATGTTTTCTGTTTGTTAAAACACTACATCTCAAAAAGTCAGCTAAATGCCTAAAAGTCATTTTTCTAGACTAATCCCAGTAACTCCCATATGAACCAAATGAAATTCTGAAACCGATCAGTTCGCTCTCTGTGGCGGTGAAAGCCCGGTGTTGTTGCTCGCCTGATGGTGCGTTCCAGAGACGTCGGAAAGTCAGAAAGTCTGCCTTCCTACTAGGGGAAATGTGATGAAACGGCTCTTCAAGTCAGAATCCCAAGTAGGAAACTTCTGAGATTCAGTCATGTGACGTCACGTCAACATGGAGGCAAACACTGTAAACGCTACACTGCATTACTGTTAACTTGTTTATAAGTTCCATGTTCAGCATCACATGACCTTAAATCATCAAAACACCTGTGTGGTAAAAGGCTAAACATAAATTTGACATGTAAAGTTGCACTTACCGTTGCTAACGTTCTCTGTTAACTAGCTAGCTGACGTTGCTAAATGTAGTGACTGAACATTAGCTGTTGCAGGGGAACAGGATGTTGTTTAGGGGAACAGGATGTTACGTTTGGTAAACGTTTGTTTCTCCCCCGGGTTTTCCGAGCTGTAGGTTGGAGTTACGACCTACCAGCTGAGAATTTCCCACTTCTGACTTTGAATTGAACGCACCGTTAGCGTGCGACGTCACAACTAATTCACTGGCAGAAAATCTCACATGTGGCATCTTTAACATGCTAGCTATATGACTGGTCATGTACCAATGTAATGACTGTAACGTGTGTGTGTGTGTGTGTGTGTGTGTGAGAGAGAGAAAAGAGAGAGAGATGAGGAAGGAGATTTAAATAGCTTTGTAAAAATGTTTTATGTATAACCAAACATTCAAACTTTTTAATCCAAATAAAACGATGAGACGTTTTAATAATTTGTTAATCCATCTTATTTTTCATTGTTCTGTTTCACTGTCTGTAAACTGAGACGACTCGTTTCATTTGACCAGTTTGTCCACCAATTGAAGTGAAATCTACTCTGACAAAATGATTGATCAACCAAATGATGGTACTTTTAAAAGGATCCAGCAGACTTCAGTCTACTTGGTTGATTGTTTTTCCCCCAGAATGGATATCTATGGTTTTAGAAACGGCCTCTTCAGTTAGTTAATTTACCTTCCTGGTCAAATAAAGGTTAAAAAAATAAAAAATACCGCTGGATAAACTGTAAACAGGAGCAGTGGACTGGTTTCTCTCTGTAGCCACGCCCCCTGCTGTAACGCCAGGGTCAGTGGAGTGTGTGTGTGTGTGTGTGTGTGTTCATGCTGAAATAGATGGTGAAGGGTGAGAGTTACACACATTATGTATCTCTCTCTCTCACACACACACACACACACACACACACACGTGTCAGAGAAAACACTTTCAGTTCCAGGTACAACTGCACTCACTTCAAAACCACAAGTACTCAACCAATGTAAAACTAACACACACACACACACACACACCGTCAGCTGAGTTTCAGAAGCAGACAGAGACAGAGAGACCTGATCATTGTCCTCTGACGCTGACAGTCTTCACCCAGACTGCATTAACCCTTTTTTAAAGCCAACTTCGTCTGGTAGCGATTGAGCATCACGAAAAGGTTGCGAGGCTGGCAGGGATCCAGTGTCTTGCTCATGGACACTTCAGCAGGGCGGATGCTTGTTGCCATGGAGGTTTGAACCCGGTTCCTCTGGCTGAACAAACCAGATAATACATGATATTACAAAATAATTCACAAAGGAAAATGCTTCATATATCGAGGTTGGCCCAGCAGTTTACTACACTGTTTATCCTGTGAATGGTACAAATCATTCCATAACATTAACTTGATTTATTCTTTGTTTTCTTCTTTTGTTGTTGGCTCTTTCCCCCCTCTAATTCTAATGTTTTTTTTTTTAATGATGTAGCTACTGTACTGTCAGGGATGGTCATCCTACAAGCCCTACGGGTTTTTCAACCACCTGTGCATATGGAATAATTGTGTTTTTACCTTGTCTATCGACTTTTACATATTTGCACAAATAAAACTAAACTAAACTGCTGCAGTCAAATATTGTTCAAAAATGTTTTTACATTACAAAATATTTCCCCAAGGCATGCAGGTATATTGATGTGTTTAGACGACAACACAGATTCACAAACAGCAGGATAGTAAGATGTCATTGCATTTGTTTTATTTTCACAGTTGAATGCATCTTTTCTTGATTCAAATCAGGGTTTTTTTTATTTTCTCTGAATGCCCCACACCGTTCCCAACAAACATACATGTTTCATATCGACACACGTCACGTTACAGATCATGGTTAGCATTAAAACATGTCTAGAACATGTCTTCAAAACACTGCTATCGTTACTTCTCCTTCTTCCTAACCGCAGGACTTGACTTCCTAAAAGGATCTTACTGGTCAACACGGACAGTTGAGTTTTCATTTACATTTCAGACATTTAGCAGAGTATTTCCTGGTGTCCTGTTGTGAGGACGGCCGCTTGGTCAACTATGGTTGCATTTACACACAAAAAAAAAAGACAAAACCTGAGAAAACACCGATCTGATCTCCTCCAGACTGTCTAAACAGGGGGAAACCAGATTCCATGTGGTTTAAACATCTAGTAGAGGATGAAATCTGGACCACAAAGAGTTAAAATATCAGATATTTGGGCTCGTGTAAATCTACTCTACCTAACAATGAAGTTCAGAAAAACTGTCCCATGTGCTTCCTACATCCGCATTGAGATCATTGTTGTCCGTTGATTTACAGTGGGGTAAAACAACAATCGTATTACTAAGGGCTTGTTTTTATTTTATATTTTATATTTGGGAGATTCAGTTCAGTGTCAACTGGTAGATTCTGGAGATCTGGAGGTTTCAAACCAGATTCTGTCAAATGAAATCACAATTTTTTTTAAAAACTGTTCCTTCAGCAGGAGCCCTGACTGAAGCCAGATGTAAATAGAAAGTAGAAAGTAAATCGACCCCAGCCCTGTTAAATAGTCCCTAAGATACCTTTTAGGAAAGTCAGCCCGGTTTGGTTCAAAAACCTATTCAAGAATCAGTTCCTGTCTAAAATGAGGCATGATGGGAAATGATCACACACACTCGCACTGTGTTTGATAAAAACACACAAAGGGCCTAGTAACCACACGCTGGGTCCAATTTGAAATGGATTCAATTACTTCCTGTGGGATTGACTGATCTGCTAAGCTCCGCCCACCTGTCACTCCTGGTGACTCAATGCTGCGTTCATGTCATACAGAAATCTCTTATCAGAACGACTTGGAAGTGTTCACGCCTTCGAAGGCGTCTGAAGCCGTCAAGACGCCATGATTGTAGTTTTGTGTAGACTCTTGATCAGCTTTTTTGTTTTACAGCAAACAAAATTTTTTTGCAACCACAAACGAAACGTCCAGCAAGTAGCTGTGTCCTGCTGTGTCTGCCGAGTCGTGATCATGACTTGTGTGATGAAAACTGTTTTATTAGCACACAAAATAGAGAAAGTAATTGAAAATATTTCGGCGGGTAGTCGACCCAGGTGTGGTAGTACCGCTAACCGCATCAACAGAAGGCTCCTCTCGGTTTGGTATAAAGCAAAGAGAAAATAATTAAGACTACTGGGTTTGTAGCAGGCATAGAAGGTCAAAGGCCGACCCATTGATTAAGAGAGTTTGGCTGTTTTTGCTGTTTTCGCTGGCAGCCATGTTGGCTCCACAGTCCCGCTCCATGGCCGATGCTCAGTAACTGGTGTTCCTATAGGGAGGGAACGAGGAAGGCTAGCCTCCACAGGGAGGTCAGGGGTCAGGGTCTGGAGCTGGTAGGGATTCAGTGTCTTGCTCAAGGACACTTCAGCAGGGAGGATACTTGCTGACATGGAGGTTTAAACCCGCTTCTTCCAGATTAAGGATGGTCTCTCTGATCACGACACCACATAAACCATGTAGGAAGTTACTGAATCTCTTAGAAAAACTCCCTCAGCTGATCTCTGTAGTGGTGGCCATGGTGATGCTGTTCCACTTCTTACAATGTATCTTACCTTCTAAACGGACGGTGTCACAGAGACTGTTTGTCGCTATGGTGACAGAAGGCGCACTCAGTCCTTTGAGCCACTTTGACCGCCATAACTATGAATTGCTTGACATTCGCAGAGACCGTCCGCGCCACGAACGTCTCGAACACCAGTATGAATCGGCCATCAGTCCTACATTAGGAGCAGCAACATGGCGTCCACAGGACAGACTGCCAAACTCTCCATCAGTGGCTCTGGTCGAAGGTCAAGGCCATGGAAAGGTCATGATAAGTTCAAAGATCATGGTAAGGTCATAACACTGGGTCAGGTCAACGCATTTATCCAGATGACTACTGACGCTTCTTTTCAAGTTTTAAAAAAGTGACCCCCCTTCCCTTGACACAGACACACACATGCATACATGCACAGATTTCACGCACACAAACACACACACACACATTACACAAACCATTACACTCGAATGCCCACACACACACACTTATTTACACACACACACCTTTCCTTCCTCCTTGGTAATGAGTAATAACCAGTAACATCAACAGACAAGATGATGGATGTGTGGATGGTGTGATATGTTACATCTCACGGACACTTGACCATGTAAGGACAGAGTTCCATCGATGTCCAGTCACTTCCTGGAACCTGGATTTTCTGTTGCTAGGCAACATTTGCCACCAGAGCATTCTATCAGGAAGTATCTGAAATAGATTTTAATGGCAGAACTCTTTCATTACATGTCGTCAGCACGCTGGACAAACCTTGAATCTATAGTTTATTTTGTTCCTTTTTTTAATGTGATTAACAACTAACATTGTCTCCTATGTGTAGAAAATATTTAATGATACTAGAGACCAAGACAAACTATTGAAAATACATTATAAATGAGCAAAAATGGACATCAATGTGGAAAATCTGTTTGTTTTTTAACTCTAGAAATGTTGGCTTTTTGGAAATACAAGGTTTTTGCAGGGCGTTGATAGATTATGATTAGTTTGTTTCTTTTCATTGTATTATTTTTTTCAGACTGCTACCGTTTCCCTACTTCACAACAGACTCGCACAGACAGACACCAACCGACAGAATAGTATATACAGTATTTACACAATATGATTTCCTCCATAAACTGCAGACGGGAGGCGAGGCAAGGAGCTGGGAGTTTGGATCGGAACGTGTCCCACAGCTCTTGTGTTGTAGGTAGAAACTAGAGACAAGGAGCTAGGAGTTTGGATCGGAACGTGTCCCACAGCTCTTGTGTTGTAGGTAGAAACTAGAGACGAGGAGCTGGGAGTTTGGATCGGAACGTGTCCCACAGCTCTTGTGTTGTAGGTAGAAACTAGAGACGAGGAGCTGGGAGTTTGGATCGGAACGTGTCCCACAGCTCTTGTGTTGTAGGTAGAAACTAGAGACAAGGAGCTAGGAGTTTGAGTTGGAGCATGCCCGTTAGCTTAGTCATACTGCAGGTAGAAACTAGAGACGAGGACCTCAGCGGTTGTTGGAACTAAAGAAGGAGCTAACAGAAGGTTTGGAACTCGTCCCACAGTTCATTTGAGAAATGTAGTTTAGGGATTAGGTTAAGGACGGGGGTTTGGTGATTGAACGTGTCCTTTAGTGGAGTGGAAGGATGACGACTAAAAGTAATGTAGATAAATGGTTGGTGCTGGGTTTTAGGGAGTTAGGATGGAACATGTTCTGCAAGACAACGGCTAGAGGGAAGGAGTTTAAAGGTGCTACATGTAGCATTTTAACATCAATAAGTCATTACCACATTCATTTTGAGACATTAGTATACTTATCGAAAACAAACGAGACCATTGACGTGAAGATTGACAGCCTCTACTCTGCATTTTACATTGTGAGCCACCGGGTCGATCTGGAGGGAAATCTGCTGGATCGCTTTACGGCACAAAACAGGAAGAGGGCGCTGTTCTTCCAGAGCAAACGGAGCTAAAGCTTTCAGAGTTTCTGGAGACGGCAGATGGTGGAAGGAGAGAAACGCCGATGGAGAAATCACTTCCAACATGTTTATCCTCTTCAGGGAGGGGGAGGGGGGACAGGAAGCAACAGGGCTTATGGGAAATGTGGTCTTAATGTGGATAAACACTAGAACTAACAATACCACTGGTGTGAGATAGAGGAGACCAATCGTCTCCACCATGATCTCATTGGTTTACAGTCATTATACCAAGGTACCATGATCAATATGACAGTGATATACTGATGGTTAAAAATGCTACATTAAATTGAATGTTTCTCAGTGAAGGTGAAGATTGTTAAACCGACATACTAGTTTCTGCCTTTTGAACATGTATTGGGACAAAAGCAAACAGGCAACACTTGATATAGCATGGAGACCTGATGAGACGCCAATGTTGTCATCTTGTTTTTGTCCCAGTAAAAATGGTGAAAAGACACCTACTAGTGTGGTTTAGCTATATTTTCCTGATTCACACTGGATCCAGAACCTAAACTGTGCATGCATTCATGTCTCTGCTCCCCAGCAAAGGCAGCAATTCATGGCGGGAGTAGAATCTAGGAGTAAGGAGTAGGATATTAAGTGGAATTTATCAGCAGCGTAAATAGGCACAGTAATTGAATATCTCCTTGGATCAATGGGTGCAAGGTAGAAGAAATGGGAAACGTCCTTCAGACCAGCAGAAAGGGAGCTACAGGGTAAAAGCAGGAGACATGGGACGTTTCCCAGAATATATGGAAGACATCCTGGTCGCCAAGCGGTAAGGACTAGAGCAGAAATAGTCCCTAGACCAGAAGGAATCAATCAACTGAATCAAATGTTTATATCCCTACATAAGTGGCACTGGGCCTTCTTTAGAGCCTAGCAGTTGAAATGGTACGTTTCCTTCAGACCAGAGATAAGGGCCACTTCAAGGAAACGTGACCGGTCCCACAAGAGACTAGGAGATGAAACGGAGAGCATCCAATGGCACTTGTTCGGTGTCCCAGTGTGGATATGGTACGTGTCCTTAGAGCAGTGGTGAGGGGACTTGTTTAGTTTCTAGCCGGAAAAAATGGGGCTGGTCCTAGAGAGCAAGGTGGACATGTCTCAGAGGTTTAATGGAATGTATCCAAGGGTCCTAGACCAGAGGTGAGGGAACTTGTGTTGTTTCCAGTAGATTAAATGGTATACGTTCTACATCAGAGGTGAGGAGACTTGGTATGTGTCCTAGACCAGAGGTGAGGGAACCTGTTTGGTTTCTATTAGAATAAATGGGATGTGTCCTAGACCAGAGGTGAGGGAACTTGTTTGGTTTCTAGTAGAAGAAATGGGATGTGTCCTAGACCAGAGGTGAGGGAACTTGTTTGGTTTACAGTAGAAGAAATGGAACATGTCCTAGACCAGAGGTGAGGGAACTTGTTTGGTTTCCAGTAGAAGAAATGGAACATGTCCTAGACCAGAGGTGAGGGAACCTGTTTGGTTTCCAGTATTATAAATGGAACATGTCCTAGACCAGAGGTGAGGGAACTTGTTTGGTTTCCAGTCGATGAAATGGAATGTGTCCTAGACCAGAGGTGAGGGAACTTGTTTGGTTTCCAGTATTAGAAATCGAACATGTCCTAGACCAGAGGTGAAGGAACTTGTTTGGTTTACAGTATTAGAAATGGAACATGTCCTAGACCAGAGGTGAGGGAACTTGTTTGGTTTCCAGTCGATTAAATGGAACGTGTCCTAGACCAGAGGTGAGGGAACTTGTTTG
>OMLI01081516.1:3354-13808 GCA_900302605.1 Rondeletia loricata | reverse complement strand
AGGAAAGAACTACAGAATTCCTAACGAAGGAACCCGTGGGAGGCGTGCGTGTGTGTGTGTGTGTGTGTGTGTGTTTTGCTATCCTTGTGAGAACCAGTGTGAGTTTTAGACATTTTGGCTGATCTGAGTTCAGAGTTAGGACTTGGGTTTCAGGTTAAGATTAGAATAAGGATTAAGGTTAGTTTAGGATTACGATTTAGGTTTAGGGGTAAGAATAAAATTAAGATTATGTTTAGGTAAGGGTACGCCCTTTTTAGTAATTCCCTAGCTAACGTCAAGCTAACGTTAATGCTAGCATTAGCTTGATAACGTTCGGAAAGTTTGTTTGCTAACCTAACTTTCCTTCTAGGTAGAAAACATGGCCCTAAATTTGCAACTAAGTTATATAGCTACAACATTAACATACCTTTTTTGTAATGGTACCTAATTGGCTTAAAAGGAGAACACTGTAACAGCACAGTAAACGTGCATCATTATCTCTGTGTTTGCCTCATTTGCACCAGTGACTCAGCAGCAAATCCCACATCGCCAACTGTTTTTGCGGGAAGAACTGAAGAACCTGTGAGGAACCGCCAAAGAACCATGTGGGGACATGAATGGTTCCTTGTGTAATGGTGGTACTATATAGCACCATTTTACACTTAAAAGAACCAGTGAAGAAACAGAATTAGGTTAGGCACATAGTGGAGAGGGTTTAGGTCAGGGTTAGGGGTGACGGTTTGAATGTAGTCAATGGAAGGTCCTCACAAGTATAGTAATAAACGTGTAATAGTAATAAACGTGTGTGTGTGTATTTGACAGAGAGAGAGTGTAAAAGTAGAGAGAGAGAGTGCTCATCTTCATCATTTAAAACTCAAAGTAAAGTGTCTATCGGGGGAAAAAGGTTCCAAGAATAGAATAAAGGGAACTATTTACTGTTTAAAACAGAAAGATGGAAATAGTTTGGTCTGACTCTCCCGTTTCAGCCCTCGTTTGGACGTCTCTCACTTTGATGCTCTTCTGCCTCACTAGCCGTGCTATGTGTTTCCTGTTTTTAAAAAAATTTGCTGTACTATTTCTTGATTTATTTCTTGAGGCATGCTTAAAGAAGTGAACAACTTCTGCTACCCAGACAATCTGCATATGAAGAGTTTCCTTCCAAAATGAAATATCCACCGTTTGAAAAAAGGGACACCTACTCTATCAACATGATTGACAGCTAAAACTTGCTTTTTTAGTAGGTAACTTGCGTCCTTGGTTGAGAAAATTGTCACATTTTTACTGGATCCTCTATATTTTAAAGATATTGAATGATGAACTTCAGGTTATATTCTTTTCCTAAACGGATATTTCGCATTTTGGATTGAAAGTCTTCACATGGTATTGTATTTTGCCATTGTTGTTGGGGACTTTTCCATTTTTGTAACTGTACAACAAGAAAATGAAGACCCAACAGCTGGAGGACTTTACTGTGTTGCTCCTGGAGACAACTGTAAAAAGTAAAGTACCTTTCTTTCTTAAAACCTAAGAATTCTGCTGGTTCTCCGAGAGATTATTCACCAATTGAATAAAACCTTATCTGTGTACCGGTGGATCATGTTTCCTTATTTCCATCCACGCTCTACTTTGTCTGTCTTCTCCTTTATTTCTTGTTAGGGGGAGAAAAAAAAAACCGGGAGATGGTAAGGAAACTTTTCCCTCCTGGTTCCTCTCTTTTGTTCCAATCAAAGGTATCTGTGTCTCGTAACAATTATAGAGCCCAGAGCAGAGAGTTAATTTCCAGTAGCGAAACCCTCGCTGCTCTTTCTCTCTTCCACACCTCTGCACATTCTAATGAGGACCCTCGTTCAAATAATTACATTAGTAATCCCGGGGGAGACCGGGTAATTTATTCGGCTTTTTACTTTGCCATTAATACAACTAGCTTTCATATACTCTTGTCTCTCTCTCTCTCTCTCCCTCTCTCTCTTTGTCTCGCTCTATCTCTCCAACCACAATACTTCCCCAATACTGCGCTCTTTCTCTCAATTCTTCCCTTTCCATTTCCATCTCTTTGTTGCTCCTTTAGATTCCTCAGATAATGATTCCCGGCTCTCTACCTCTCTTGTTTCTCTCTCCCTCTCTCCTTCTCGCTCTCTTTCAGCGCTGCTGTATATCTTGCTGCGATAGCGTCTCCTTTGAATGAATGACAGACGTCTCGTCTCCTCGGTCTCCTTGTCATCCATCTCACTTCACACTTCCCATCTGAACAAAAGATGCGTCCACCGCTTCTAGTCGACTACATCATTAAAAAGGCACACTTTCTAAAATCCCCAAATCGTATATCAGTCTATCCTCATTAATCTTTTTTTGCATGTTTTTCAATTTGATTCCCTTGATTGATCTATATGTCATATCATTCATAGATCCAATTTGAAATGATAAAGTATTGCCGTTACTCTAACTGAATGGAGGTCAGTGCAGGAAAGCCCTGAGGAAGTCGTTGTAGGAGATCTTTCCTGCGGCGCTGGCATCAAAATAAGAGCTGAGGTGGAAGAACTCCTCCTCCGACAGATTCACGCTGCAATGGCGCAGCACCTGCAGGGCAAAAATAACAAGGATTGGCTAGTGCATGTGTGTGTACGTTTTAGAATGTGTGTGTGTGTCCCAATGTGTTGGTAGGTGGGGGTTTAGGGAGTGTCATCGCTAACCAGATTGTTAATTGTTTCTATCAGTCGGTTCAGGAACGCTGTCTTCAGTAAATTGTACAACGGTAAATGGCCGGGACGATAAAACAGGAACGTCAGCTGCTGTTCTCCTGGGCCAAAATGTCAGCTTGGTATTGTTTCAACCTTCAGCTTAATTGAACAATTAACATTGCTGATCGACTTGCTAGGGAACAGGTGTGTGTGCGTGCGTGCGTGCGTGCGTGCGTGCGTGCGTGCGTGCGTGTGTGTGGGTTTGATCGCGCACACTTCATGGATTTCCATTCAGACATTTTGGTAGAAGAGACATACAGTAAGTAGGGCTCAAAGGGTTCCATCAATAATTCATTGAGCTCCAGTTTCTCTCCTAACGTTTGACATTACTTGGATCCTGCAGAGCAGGCTGCTCTCTGCAGGGCAGTGTACTGCAGCTAACCCCACCTTCCTGAAGTCCTGTATGGAGATGTTTCCTGTGCGGGCGCGGTCAGAGGTCAGGAAGCTGCGTCTTATGGTTTTCCAGGACAACTGGACTGCCTCGTAGATCCTCAGCATGACTTCCACACACTGCCTGCTCAGCACCCCCCGGCTCGTCTGAACCGCAACACCGCAACGCACCGCACAGGATCCCATCAGACCGCAGGGAACCGGACCAGACGGGACAAAACCAGCCCAAACAGGATCGCAGCAGGAAATGAATAGGAATGACAAAGAAAACAACAAATTGAGGTGAAACGTCCACATCATCATGTAATATTTCACTTTTTTACTCAAGCTGAGACCAATTTAGTTTTTCTGTTCCGTTATCCTCGGTTATCAGCTAAAGAGGTTCTGTCTGTAAAATCATATCTAGAGACACCATCGAACCATTCGGATAAGATGCAGGGGGTTACACAGATGGTTGGTTCAGTCGTGGCAGCTCGTGGGTTGCCAGATTAGGCCCTCACCCACACGCTCCAGTGAAGCTTGGGGCTCGGCTTAGTTACTCAGTGGGGGTCGTTTTTAGAACGTGCCCACCCATGTGTCATTGTTCAGAGCTTCTTATATACCTCCCCATGCCACAAAACACTGCAAATCACCAAACTTTCAGAATTCGCTTGTCACGGGGGGCGATAGTCGAGAGCCTGAGGGTGGGAGGTCTCCGCTGAGTTTACACAATCTGGCAACCCGCCGTCGCCCACCACCACCCCCTCACATTTACTTTACTATAACCCATTTATACTTGCAGCCAATGAAAATACAACAGATCAGAAATTAAACAGAGAAATGGAGAGGAAGGAGTACAAAGTTCATTTGAAATGTGCTAAGGTGCTGCTTGGCATATGTGTAGCCAAAAGCACATGGTCTTACCAGCACCAATTTTATACAGACATTAAAACGCAGAATATTGCATAATGTTTCCTCTTTATTTTTACCGTTGTAGTGGGATGGGGGAGTTTGCATCGCTCAAATGCCCGCTTGACCTCTGGTGGTTTGAGGTTTAGGAGGAAGTGACGGAGGAAGTTGGGATATGAAACGCGGCCATTATTCGCGATGTCAAACTTCACAGCCAGATGCTCAAGCTCCTTCTGAGTCACGCTGATGTTGAGAGACTGGAGGATGTCTGTAACACACACACTCAACGTCAGCTAGTATGTACACAGGGAATAGCACAGTGTCATATGTGTTTGTCTGTGACTAGCTGGTCACCCAGGAAGGAGATGGTGCTGATCTCTCCTTCTCGGTGAGGATCCTCCTCAGTGCAGTTCCTCTGGATCTCCTTCCAGCAGCGCTGCACCTCTCCACGCAGCTTCCGCTCCACGCTGCCCAGGGGGCTTCCTGCTGCCCGCCTCCCCACTGTGGAGGGAGGCCTGGAGGTGCACTGGGGGGCAGACTGGGAGAAATCGCTGTGTTCATGTGCTTAGACTGGCTGAGACTAATATGACCCTCACTGTCCACAGTACCTATTGTGACATGAGCGAATCAAATCAAAGAGTAAAAGCAGCCTACTAACAAAAAGGTCAGTGATTGGCTGTTGTTCTGTAGCGCGATTACTCCGACTTCTACCCAACGTCTGTCTATCTTTTTAGTCATTAAAAAACACCTAGCATTAGTTACACTTTGTTACCGTACAGATGTGGCGACACATCGCCGGTGTTAAGCCACCAAAAAGACAAAATGAAGACGAAGAGGAAGACATCGAGAAAAGTCACGGAGGGGGTCGGTTTTGAGACAGACATGTCTGAGGACGAGAGTTTTCTTGTTTTAAAGGCAGTTAAGACAAAGTTTGTACTCAGTCAGTATGTACTGTATCTTGGGTTCAGTTTATGCTCCTGTGTTCATATTTCTGATAATATAAAACCTGAGAAAAGTCACGGAGGGGGTCGGTGTTTCTGTGAGCGGTGGCGTCTGAAAATACAACAAAGTAATGCCTGTTGAAAATAGTGTTGATTTGTCATTGAAAAATATTTGAATAAAAGTTGTAAATCCGATGTTATCTTTTCTTAATTGTCTCTTTAAAGTGAGGCTAAAGATGAATTTATGAAATAATGCATGATGCAGTTTTATGGCCAGTTTACCTGCCATTGGCAGATGAGCCAAAAAGTCAATTTTTGACCCTGACTACACTGCAACAAAAGTTCTTAAGGGAGTGTTCGCACCAAGCATGTTTGGAGCGGTTTGTTTGAACTCTGGAGCGTTTACTCCTTCAGTTTGGTTTGTTTGGCCAGGTGAGAACAATGTAATTCAAACTCTGCACCAAGAAATCTGAAAATGCGAGTCTCTGTCCCCTTCCAAGTGAACTGTAATGTGGTTCGTTAGGAGTGAGAGCGTAATCCAAACCAACTACAGGAAATGACCCCAAAACGCAAGGGTTTATGGGTATAATAGCCAGTAGTTTCTCATACTTGGAAAGCCTAGCATAACAAAATGAACCGATGGAAAAACGCAGTCTGGACTGATGAAAATTGTGTAGTGGGGTGATTTAATTCTTGACTGACTTGTGTAGCATTAGGCTCGGCTCAAATTATTTGTTTCTCTCGTGATTTCACAAGATCATCAACCAATTTTCAGTTTATTGACGGCGAGAGATATTGAAATAAAGATCAAGCTTGACAGATTAAAAAGGTTTAGCCAGTTGTGGAGGTGTACTGTACCTTACAGTGTTGGAGAATGGCACCTGCAGTCTTTGGGCGACGGGATTTTATTGATGAGACTATTTCTCTGGGCTCCGGGGAGGAGAACAGGATGTTGTTGGTGGGACTCTCCGGTGCTGTGTGGGTGGTCTTGTCCTCTGCACCAAAACGCTTCAGAAACTCCCTGTACTGCAGCTTCCCCTGCTCGTTCACAGGCATCTGATTCCACACACACTCAAACTAAGAAGCAAAAGGAAAGGCATCCACACACACACACACACACACACACAATAATTAGCATCGGGAGGACTAATACGCCAAAGATGTAACCGCACACTGAGTTACACACACCACATAAATTGGCTTCACAGATGACTAACTTTCTTGAGTATAATTCAAAAATTATCATCAAAGATAAATTAGTTTTTGATTAGAATAATTAAAGAAAACATTTCAGACTAAAACTGGCAAATGCATCAACATTTATATTCAGCTTCTTTGGAATCTCATTTGTAACCATGGAGTTATGCCAGTACGAGTTGTTTCAGCTTGAAAGCACAGAGAGAGTTTGGCTGAAAATGTGCTTGTTCTCTTGAACGTCTCCTCTGTACATTTCTGGAATTATAATGAATTGAATTCTAAACAGTAGTTCGTTTATGAAAACGTAGCCCAAAATGACTTCATGTTATGGATGAATGCTTTTTTGTTCTGGTTTTACCTGATCGCTTGTGAGCCTCATAAAGCGGCGGTCACAAAGCTGTCTGAACTCATCTTTAGAGATTGTGTCACTGCGGATGTGGTCCAAATCCATCATTTCTTTGGTGATTTCATACAGGCGTCCCGAGACGACTTCCTGGATCCGCCCCAGAACCTCAGTGATTCGAGAGGTCTTGGTCTCAATAGGGGATCTGGCTTTAGTCCCTCGGTCTAGGTGCCGCCCTAACATCTGTAGCATTATGAAAGGAAACATACGATACATACACATAAAAATATATGAGAGACAAAGGCAGTCACAACATACCATGAAGTATCTTTGATAACTGCTTCTCTCACCAATGGGCTCGCTGACTTGAACTTGTTAAGGAAGGCTTTCCAGTTAATGGTATGGTGCTCCCAGTTCAGCTCCAGTTTGTTCAGCATGTATCTGTACTGGTTGTCCGATAGTCGGGCACAAAAAGTCTCCACTACCCGACGGAAGTCCAGAGCTTCGACCATCCCTGTCCCGCACTGGTCAAAGGCTGAGAACGCCTGGAGGAGAGGCGGAGCCGCAGGAAGACATTTAGCCGACACTCTTATCCAGTGACTTACAAAGAGTGAGCGGGAAGGGGTTCAGTGTCTTGCTCAAGGACACTTCAACAGGACACACGGCTATTAACGGTAACGTTGGCTGTTGCAGCGAACAAATCGGTGACGTTTCGGTTACAGGATTGCCTCTCTACCCACAAAGCCACACTGGGTCAGTTGGATGAAACGGGACAGGTATACACATGACTTCTTAACCCCCACCGTGACTCAAAGGTTTCTTTCATTGGTAGAATTGAGATTTCCTAATTGCTAGGTTCAAATGTTCCCACACATTCAATCAGTCTAAAAAAACGACCTCTTCAATGTCAGAACTCAATTTGTGTATGACTTGTCTCTAAGGTTTTTTCTAAAATATTTTTTGTGAATCATACTCTGCCTCGCTGCACTACATGTGTATTGGAGGTGTTACAGGCTACCTCCGATGGAAAATGTAAGAGGAGGAAGATGGAAAGGGAGAGTAATGGGGGAGGGAAATGAAGCGCATGGGTATAAGCCATTACCTTGTACAGATTAGGTGCAGAGGCAGTGACTAGTTCCCGTATCCTGGCCAGGGCTTGGCCTGGACTGAGGCCATCCAAGGTCTCTATTTGGCGGACGGAATCCGGGGTAGCAGGAGGGAGCTCACACTTCTCCGCCTTATGGTCAAATGCAGACAGAAAGTCCAAATAGGCTAGCTTCCTGCAGTTATCGACCATAGAAACCTTCAGCCTAGAGGGAAAGGAGCAAGAGGTACAATATCAACGTCTTGGTTTCGCACTGGATGTAGCATGAGGGAATCTTAACGAGTTTCCAGTTTTTTAGCTGTTGTGCTTTGGTGAGAAAAAGATTGTGATAATGATAAAGAATCTCTGGTATTATTAGGCCTTTATGTTGAGCAGCCTACATGTTAGTAGGCTATATTGGATATTTAAAAACATGGTCAAAGATCATTTGTTTGCATGTTCACGTCAAAGATCATTTGTTTGCATGTTCACGTAAAACTTGGCACTTTGTCGGCCCCAAGTGGCAGCGAGAGGTAACTGTTTGGATTTTTTAAAGTTTGAAGGACTTCATTACCCAGAAATCTTGTAACACGAAGTCAGCAAACAGTGCACCCTTAAGATGTCTTCGTCTTAGTGCCTGGTGGGGGTGGAGTTGGTAAAATAATCTTTTCACAGCTAATCAAGCCATTGTTGGTGAGTTTGGACGAAGCGTTCGCTCACTGCTGTTTAGGAAACAGTTTATTATTTCGGTCTTAAGTTTAGATTAGTAATTTCCTGTGTGCAGAGAAGATTTCCCACCAGTGACCATACCCGACACCAGTATTTCATTTGAGCAAATAGGGCAAATCTACAGCATCTCAATTAGGGGGATGGTACGCTCTTTTCTATTTCCCGCCCCAGTTCTGTGATTTAGGCTGATAAGACGAAATCTTGCCTAGTGCAGCTTTAAATGATGATCTTAAAATATCCAGGCCTCAATTCTAATTTCTAAATGTGGTTCTCACTGAGATTGCGTTTGATACCCCTGATGTAGATACGTGAGAGTGAATGTGAGAGTTTGATGATGATTGATGATCAGGATGAGAGTTACAGTAAAACGAGGTCGGTTTACCTGCGCAGGTGACATATGAGCTGGTCCCGCTGGACCGAACAGCTGTAAGTCTGGAGCAGGCTCAGCAGCTCCTCCACTTTCACTGTGCCATCTCTCTTCTTGTCCAGGCGAGTCAAAGCATCGCTCACCCCCTTGTAGTTATCCTGCAGTATCCGTCTGTGGACAGTAGGACACAGGCATGAAACTCGCCTTTCCGACTGGTGCTACTGTACCTTCATACCTTTATCGGTGAAAAATGTCTGTACATACTATGTGATAGAAGATCATGTTTTTGGCTTAATTTGTAATGTACGACATCAGAAAACAAATACCACACATTGTATTAAAAAAAATAAACGTGGACATTTTAATGCTGATTCTCAAAAGCACTTTCTCAAAGTTGCCTCCCCTGGCTTTCAAACATTTGTTAAATATTTGAGCTAAGACGTCTTTCTGCTTTCATAAATCAAAAGTACGTCTCCGCCGCTAATGAATCACCGTACCAACAGCCACACTTGGAAATTAGAGGAAATTAATATGCCTGAGTACATGGCATTCACAATATTTATCAAGAACAACATTTTAATGATGGCTTAATAATAATCACAGCATGTGCAAAATGTTTCTACGCCAGGCTAAAATTGCTGCAGAGCTTTGTTTATCCAAACCCCTGGGGTATGAAGCCCATTCAGGGGAGTAAAATATGTGAAACACTGAAATGTATTGACACTTTGGAGTCTAGACCAAAGCTTGTTCAGAATATAAAACAAAGCTCTATGAATATATATCTATAAAACATGCATCCAGATGCTCTGTATGGTCTCTGCATTGTAAATGTTCTGCCTGTTTCAGCAAGGAAAACTACAACAAATGTAATTTTTATGTTATATTTTATATAAATATTCCACAGCATTGAAATGTTATTTGTCTGTTGAAAGGCTAATCAATTATTTGTGTAATTATTTGCCTCTGTGGCTGGATGTATTTCTTATTCATCATTCATGTTCCAGGTCTGTTAAGTGCAGATCATAGCTTAGCTGAGATGTGCAGTTTTATTCTTATTTCCTGAAATTTAATGAATTTAATGAAGTAGAAATACACAGACAAAACTCAAAATGTTTAATGATGGTTACATTTTTATGCTAAGGCTATTCAACACAAACTATGCAACTGGTTTCCTCAGTGAAGGTCATCGACAGGCAGTGGGGGGAAAAAAACCATGGATAAAATTGAAATGGCATATGCTTCTCCACTTACTCTATATGTTCCAGTGAGGCAGCATCAGAGGAGGAAGCTGGTTTGTCAGCGTCCTGTTGGGCCATCTTCTGGCTCCGAGGCCCCGATTCCCCATCATGATGAACCCCCAGCCTATCCAGGAAGTCAGCAACCGTCACACAGCCACGCCCCTCTGGGTCATACCTGCCAAAAAATGAAATGAAATCCTATCGCTGGCACAGTGAAGAACACTATACTGTATGATGTCGCGTTTGTGATGGTAGCTCGGTAGTTTTACGCTCTCTTGACTCGACCGGGTGTCTCTTACCTCGACCATAGCTGTTCAAACTCATCGGGTCTCAGGGGAAGGCTGTAGGTGAAGAGGAAGTACCTCAAGCCCTTTTTAAAGATCAGACCCTGGCCTTCTGCATCAAACCGACACAGTGCCTGATGGGAAGGAGAGGCATGGGTACAGATCTTTGCATCATACTTGAGATCTCTCTATGAGAGTGAACCATTGTTTGTGCCGACCTTAGACATGGCTGCCCACTTGTCGCGTGCATCGGAGGCTAGATGTTCGTGGAGCTGG
>OMLI01081267.1:13228-28926 GCA_900302605.1 Rondeletia loricata | reverse complement strand
CACACACACAGAGCAGGCCCAGGTAGGAGGAAGACAGAGTGAAGGTACACAGCAAACCTTTTTGTTTCATTTTTACTTGTTTTCACCTACAATTTCCACACTTTTATTACCCACGGGACCCGAACACCACATATGTAATATAAATGTGTAGGGGGGTGCACAGTGTGCACTCAATGAAAATGTGTTCTTTTACATGTTCTTCACAGAAAATGAGCCAAGGCCAATGAGTCTCAGGTTGAAAAAATAATTAATTGTATCATTTTTCTTTTAGTAAACATTTAAAACGGTTCCCACAGACCCGAACACCACACAAGGGTTAATACGCCCAACATAGCTAGCTATTACTATTCCAATTTTATGTTAACACGTACAGATTCTGTACAGTCCCACGGCACAGTTCTTGCGATGACATATAGACCTACATTTTCACAGTAATACAACTTTCATTTCCTTTCATTAGTTGAATACTGATCAATAAACAACAGACACGATTTGCAGAAAATGATTTTTATGACATCATGATGAAATGAAGTGTCTTACCCTAACAGACCTAACTTTGGCTCTTCATTATGAGATTGTGTGCGCGTTTATTTAGCAGAAACAAACGATTTGAAAAATTATAAAAGATTTAGCTAAATCTTTAATATAGATTCCCTTATAATAATAATAATAATAATAATAATAATAATAATACATTTCATTTACATAGCGCTTTTCAAGGTACTCAAAGACACTTTACAAAAAAATACAAGGAATAAAACAACAGTATATACGTTTAAAACAAGCAGAGACATTACAACAATAGAAGAAGAAAAAGCGGAGTCAGACGTTCTTTATTAGGATTTAGACCAGTCACTTTAAGTTCTCCAGGAAAAACCTCTGAGAAAGAGCAACAACATGCCCCCTCGGGAGTGCCATGCTGTGTCATTGTGGGCTCGTAGCTGCAGCTGCCTACTGATGTCGATTGGTTCTGCTGTGGCATTGTTACCAGAAGATGGCTACAATACTACAGTGCTGTGCCTTTGGCCTCAAAATAATGCACCCCCTCCCAGGTTCCAAGTCCTGGCCTAAGTACAAGCATTCTGATGTAGACCCCCTGGGCGTGTGAATCCTCTGGCAAGTGCCCATTTAGGGTCAGAAGGGGTGAGGACATGGCTACAACCAGTAGGAACACCTGCGGTTCTGGGATGTTCCAGTATCGCACACTGCCAGGGGCCATTTGAGGGCACTTTTAGAGAGTCTGGCATGGCGCCAAAGGAAAGGGAGTTGGCACAGTGTGAAAGTAACGCAAGCGAGGGTTCAATTATTCCACTGGGGGGTTGTCTTAGGTCAGTCAATGATAAAATGAGGGAGTTTCAATACGGACAGATACAAAACATTCTCCCTGGGGCTCTCATACTGCTCTTTACTCAGTAGACCATGAAATCCTACTCCACAGACTGGAAAACAATATTGCGCACAGTAGTTGCATACTGTAGTTCAGATCATAGGATAAAGACAGACAACAATGCGATCATGTTGATGGTGTGTCATTAGGATGAACAGTGATCCCCAACACTTTTCTTACCACAGGTTTGCAGTTTGCACTTCAACATTATCAGCAGCATGGTGTCAGTTTTCATTGTTCATTGCTGATGATATACAACTCTACATGAAACAAATCCTGCCAAGACCTCTCAGATGTCTGTCTGTCTGGGCCACCTAAGGTTGGATGACAAACTGCCTATTGCAGAAAAAATGTAATTATGATTCTGTCCAGCAATAATACATCAATGCACAGACTCTGTGTTTGTATTTAAACAAGCCTAGTTTAGCCAGAACGCAAATGCAGCCTGTGGGGAACATTGTCTGTCAGGAAATGAAATATTTGACCCATGATGACTTTATGTCCATAGATGGTACTGGACCGTCTTTTCATGTCGGTTCCAGGAGCTCGAGCCAACAAACCTGAACGCTCGAGTGTACTTGTGCATCGGCTGCCGCTATATAAACACTGCCGCTATATAAACTATAAACCTTAATGTCATCCATACATCCGCGCACACAAGCAAGGACACACCAAACGGTAAACTAAATGAATAGCTTACCTCTCGTCTGCAGTTAGCTATTTCCAAATAAACAAACGACAGCTCAAGGGTAAATGTAGATTAGTTATATCGATGGCCTACACAAAGAGACTTGCGCGCATGCACGTTTCAACAATGGAGAGTCCGTTTTGGACATAGAGTCACGCATGCGTGTTTCAACAATGGAGAGTCAGTCAGTTAGGACATTACTGGCCGGCCCACTCGACAGTCCTTTCTTTGAAGTCTCTGAAGTGTTTGGGAGATTGCTAGCAGCTGGCTAAGCTAGCCTACGTGTTACAAAAATTGTTCACCAGCCAGGGGAGAAAAAGAAGAGATTAACCGCTTGTGGACGTGTTGTTGCACCGACGTTACATTGCCTTAGAATGTTGGACATGAGTTTGCAAGCTTACATATTACAAATTCGATTTTTTAAATATTAACCTGTGTGTGCGTGTGTGCGTGTGTGTGCGCGCACGTGTGTGCATGCGTGCACGAGTGTGTGAGACACAAGGTTGTCCACACTCCTCCTTGTCCAGGCATATCAAAGGCAGGTGCCAAGCCTTGTGTTCCTGCCAACCTGATCCTGTGCCAGATTCCAAAGGTTAACAAGATTCTGCACTCTGTAACCAGCCGCAGACAATAGTCCCATTCTTCTCTGTCCACATACCTACTTTGGTTCTCCTTTCCAGAACCTCCTTGTTGTGCCACACAAAACCAGGCTTGTGTGTTTTGAACCCAGCAACGAGCTGGGGAAAGATGATCCCGCCATTTGCTTGTAATAACACTTTTCACTGTAAAAGGGGAAAGTCCTTTTTTAGTTTACTGAAGATGGTATTGTTCAGAAAGCAGCTTTCTTTTCTGTAGCAGTGAGTCAAGGTGGGACATTTCCACTCCTGTAAATATAATTACAATATTTTTTCATCATTGCAAACAAGTGTATTCAGTACCAAAATAATCACTTTCAGGATCCCTCAATAAACGACTATCTTTGTTTCTACAATCAGACATCTATTCCAATGCGTACATAAAAATAGGTAGCTTCTAGTTGCTTAGCTCTGCATTCACAGACAGACAGTTTCACGTCATCATAGAACTAAGGACATTTGTCTTTGTGACTTATACACCCCAAAAAATAGAACAAACTACAGGAGAGTAATACATTAGAAACACTTATTTAGAGACATCAAAACAAGATTAAATTAGATACAACCATTATGTTGTTTCAGTTTAGGTCAGCAGTAATGAATGCACCTGTTTTATATGAATGCATTTTGTTTTGTGATTCAGCTCTGCTGCATTTGATTATGTTCATGTTTTGGCTTTGTTAGTTTTCTTTGTGCCTGATTATTAAAATGTATTGTTTTATTGTGTTACTGTCATATAGAGGGCTCTCTCTGAGAAAGAGAATAACATTCATTATACATATCCAATGTGATTCCCGGTAAAAAAAATAAAGATGTCAAATACAGTTCTGTGATAACAACAACAATAATATGAGAAAATATTTGTCCTGTGAATGGGAACAAATGTTAACATAACCCACTCTTAATCCACTACTATATTTCTGCACTGGTGTGAGTCTGTCTCCCCATCATACCTATATATTATTCATTATGCAATGAAGTGAGGCTGAACTCTGAGACCTTCTGAAATATTTGTTGTCTGCTAGCCATGAGCAGACTGGGAGCAGGTTTCTATAGAGACTATGACGCTGCCTTAATATCAAGACACCAAAAATAACTATAAGGTTAATTGACAAAATTGCCTTGATAAATAATAAAATTACTAATTATTCAGATGTTGGCACATTAGTATTTAAAGCTATACATCAAGTCGCTATAAGCTCACTGTACGCTCTGTTACAGTAAATACACGTTAGCTAGCACTACAAAATAAAAATAAAACATAGTCAAGATGCAGTAATGCCAAACATTTATTACTATCAAAAGCTTTTAACCAATTCAAGTTCATAACAAGGGAAAAAAGGTGTAGTGTCTGTCTGAGACATGCATGCTCTGAAAACATGAGCCACTGTGTTCCATTCCAGCCGTAAACACCTAGCCGCTTTGCTGACATGAACTATGGCGCTTCACATCTGAGCTGTCTGAACATGCATGCATACAGTACATATACACACACACACAAACACAGAGCGAGTTGCCTTACAGTTGGGATTGAGTTCCACTACTGTTCTACGTGAAAGCCTTTAAGCTCGAGTGTGTATCTAGAGTATGTACGATAGAGAGGGAGCCAGGGACACAAGCGTAGCACCACGGGTTCTTTGAATGCCTGCTTCTTTTTTCCATTATAGCATTCAGCTCTGCGGGCCAAAATGCCTAACAGTATATTTGCATGCAGTGTTTTATAATGATTCTGGCCTTTATGGTGGTCAGGTGAAGATCTATGTCAATCACAAGTAATGCAATTTTCCTGTTAGACTAAATAAAACTTTAATACTTTTCATAACTATGAACAGTTACTGCTCCAATAAAAACAGCACCCATACATAGGCCAGAAAACATGTGTTGCCTCTTTGACTCACAATCTCGCATGTTGGCGTTGTCTTCACACACTTGACTGGCTAACAGGACATAAGTTACTCATAAAGTTTTAGTGCATTTTAGATATTACACGACTATAACAAGGTACCCCACCGTGACGGCTGATGGCTACAATATGACAACAGTAGGAAACAGCAGATATATAAGTAGGGTCAGGATTGAATAATGCTCTCTGCATGCATGACTCATTGTTTGATAGACACTGTTGGCTTGGGTTTCTAGTGGCATTTGTGGGTGGTTATCGCAAACCCCAGGACAAGTTGAAAAGCTTAGGCTCTTGTGAAATGTCACTCATTTAGACATGAAGTCATACGAGAACCAATGAACTAGCCGCAATTCATCATCTGAAGCGTTCCTCTTACACTGCTCATGTGTTTACTTCACGGTCTGCAGTGAAGGAGAATGGACTCTTGTTCTGCGCTGCCAAGGTGTGTGTCGGTGAGCGTCCGACACAGGTAGGAACCCACAGCCTTCCAGACGTGGAGCGTTTCAGAAGGATTGGGGAAATGTCAAACAATGTAAAACTATCCCCATTGGGAGCCATCGGCGTAAAGAGAGAAGAAGAAAAAAACAAAAAAAACAGCTTTCCAAAATGTCATTTCAGAGATTACGACACGGATCAAGTGCTGAGATAGGGCTCAGTCAAGCATGATGTTGACATATAGATCTACAATCAGTTTACCATCACACACTTAATAACCTGGGACTAGATTACCAAGGGAGAATTATCTTCTGGGAAACAGGAACATGATTAACCAAAAACAGATAATCAATTGTCCTGTCCTTTTGGGATAGAAAATCATATCTACAGAGATGGTTGTCGTTTTGTTTTAGGACTACCATAGTAGGTTGGTATGAAATGATGTGGACAAAGACAAAACATATCAGTTAATTACACACCATCATTGTTTGTGACTGGTAGAGCTAGGGTCCATCTACAGCTTCACTCTTGATCAAATCTGTCTCAAGAGTGAAGTATAACTCCCTGACCTATGAACAGTCAGTATCTCACATGTATTGGCTCAGACAAGCCGATTCATTTCATGGTTTCATGGTTCACAGTCTAGAACTGTACTGTTATAACTGGAAAATATTCTTTGTTTAACCAGCGAAGCCCCTTGCGATCCACAATTTTGGATGTTAGAAAGTGACCATATGGTCATCTACAATTAGCCACAGATGTCCACTTCATCACTCGGGTTACTAGTAGGCGGTTGGAGTCTCATAAATATTATAGTTACAATCTGAAGATGATCAGTCATATAACTTCATTTTTCCCACTGAGGATGAAATCACATATTGAAACAAGTGTGAAAATATTGATATTGCCTAAGTCATATCTCCTTCAGAGCTCATTAAATAAATTCCAGACTATTTGGCAAAACCTTTGAAGTGTAAGCAATTACTGTGGGACGTGAAGAAGCCCGTTACTTTCTGGACAATAAAATATGGACAACAATTATGTAAGTTTCAGGGTCCTTCTGGATTATTTACGTAACATACATAAAAGTGTTTTTACCTTGTCATCATTCTGATTTGCCTTGACGTACACGTAGGACATTAACCATCAGGCTCGCTGTCTTTTCCCATGACAGAATAACGTGTGCACATTTATTGAAGGTATGAGAGCACGGTGCTTCCAGGATGTGTGGGGAAGTCCCTCTTTGGCTATATTGGGGTGTGTGTCTGCTCACAGACATACCAAAGCATCGGGGCATTTAATCCTGTCTACCTGTTTAAAGAAGTCTGCCTGTATGCCAAGCCACTCTTTAACAAGTCACTTTTAATAGGTTCAATGGAATGTATCTAGTGACGAGGCCAGACTATTTGGCACTGACTGAGCAGCTTCTGTTCATTGCTGTTGAAAATGTCAGTAGCTCATTACACACACATGCACACAAACATAAACATTCCCACAGATACCACACACACACACACACACACACGGATGCAGATACACACATATGCACCTTGACTGTACTTGGTATCCTCTAATGCCCTACGGCCTCAACGCAGCGCCGTGCTGAAATCTCTAGAACAAAATTTGACATGCAGAGGTAAACCAACAATCTTAATATGGATAATGAAGATGAAGTATGTTTTGTTCTGAAACCTAAGAGAGCGTTTTGAACAGCGTTTTCTCCCGTTTTTGCCTCGAGGCCTCCTCTACCAGGGTGGCTTCCACCGTCTCTCCGGCACTCCCCTTAAATGGTGTCGTTAAAATCAAACAGGACTCTCTCCTTCCTTTCAAAGGGCCTGTCATCAGCTGTGTGCTGCAGAATCTATCACAACATGAAAAGCAGCCAGCACGGGTTCCCTCTGGCTTAATTTAAATTAAAAGTTCTATTCATCAACTTAAACGATTCTTTTGAGCCCGAGTCTCATAAGCCGTTGCCTTAAAAGTAAAAGTAATTGGAACAAATCCGCATCCCTGTTCTGGTTTTGGCCGGCGTGTGCAAACAAACTGGAGACATTGCAAGTGCACTCTTTGCAGCAGCAAGCCTCTTTGGCTGAGCGTAAGTATACAGGCAGCAGTACATACCTGGCTCCTGACATCAAACAAGGAACAGGCTTACATTTAGAAATAGATGCTCTATGCTTGCTGGTGTAGTCACTAACAACATTAGAAACAGAAGCTTATTTTATTGGCCACAGTACATACAGGAATTAGTCTTTTCAGATATCCCTCCTATAAGTACATGCACGCAAGCACACACACACACACACACACACACACACACATAACCCCTTACACGTATGATTTCTTCAGAGGGATCAGAGTGCAGGGTCATCAGCAACAGACTATTTCCACTCTTGTGATCTGATTCAATTTATTAAGACACGTAAGATCACATTAAGGGTTTGATAAGGTGTGCTTGTGCATTAAATTGAATAGCATTAAACTGAATTATAGCGAGCCCATGAAATGTTGCTGCTTGAGTCCGACTCTGGCTTCAGCGTTAAGAAGCAGCAGACATTGAACAGAAAGATGAATCAAGAAATACTCGATCCAACCTCTTGACTCTTGGGAATTATCTCTTCACTAAAGGCAAAATGACAGTGAATCACACAGTGTGTCATCCCCCCACGGCCTGTCATCCCTTTCTCCCACACTTACCAAAGAAAAGTGAGAAAGTGTTGACAATACTAAAGCCAATTCACGCTGACCAACATGACACATCTTGCTTTTGTAAAATCAGCTATAAACCGCCTTCTGGCACAGTCGTTGGCCTCACAGCATATATATATATATATGTGTGTGTGTGTGTGTGTGTGTGCGTGTGCGTGTGTGTGTGTACGTCTGTGTATGCACGCTTGAATGTATGACAGCCTCCTCCACACGGCTTTGATTAGGGCCCCAGCGTGAGACCATGCATGGCGTTGATCCGATCGGGAGTGTGCTGGTTGGCTTGAGTTGCGTGTTGGACGCCTCGCAACCTTCGGCTTGCCAAGTCTCTGGGTTTCACCCCTACAAACAGCCGACTTGGGGGATTTGGTTCCCCGGTAATTGTTGTGTGCGGTCATTGCCGGGCTCTCCCCTGCTTTTTGCCGTGCCCAAGTGACCATTGTTGTAGTGTTGTTCCCAAGTTGTAATCATAGGCAGATGGCTGCGGGCTCCTGCCGCTCGATCTCGATGGGGCTTTCCCCATTCAACGACATGAGGTCTTCTCAAGAAGAGAGATGTGACGTAAGGTGTTTGATTAGATGCTTGCTTATTTCTGTGTTCTGAGACATCTTTGGTTCTTGGATTTGATTTATTGTATCTTGGCCTTCCAAATAATTTTTGGGGAGGAAGGGGGTTATTTTAGCAGGGGCCAGTGGTTTTTAACTTAACTTGAATTATGACTGAGGGGTTGCAGGGTTGCCTTGAGGGGGAGGAAACTGAATGGAGTCTGTTCAATTCTCCATATGACAGTGGCCATTCTTGCCGGAGTGCCAGCTCTTCAAAAACAAAAAGATTAATGGCCTTGGTGGTTTGAGTATCCACCCTAGGAAGAGGGGTTCGCAGAAGTAATACCAAAAACTCGAAATGGGAACCTGCCTCCTTGGCACCCAGCATCATGATGAGGGGTTTGGGAGTAAGGCCCCTTGACAGACTATTGTCCTGTCCAGGCCATGTGAAGTAAGCCGTAGAAGCAGAGTTAAGGGTGAACAATGAATCTTGGCTCCCCGCTGCAGAAAACAATGCTTGGGGGAGTGATCCTTGATTCAACATGCAATACAACTACTGTCAACACTGATCCAAACAGAGCAAAGTCAGCTGCTTTCATAGACTTTCGCCCCAAAGCCATATCTTCACCGCATATTCTGCTCTGGCGTTTTCACTCATGCAGTTTGTCTTGCAGTTGTGTTCGTTAGCTTTACTGGCCACAAAGCGGGTCAGGTTCAGCGTCGACTGACAAAACAATGAAATGCAATCAAAATGTGTGGCTTGCAACCACTTAAAGTGCATCATATGTTGACGATTACCGCTCAAACTGAGCCGGAGTTGGTCAAACAATCTTTGAGCATCAAGCCACACAATTCATAGAAATACACAGATCAGATCCCACAGGCCTGAAGCAAATTAGTGGACTTTACCCCGTGCTCAGAGCGAATGCTAAAACATTTGTTTGATTACATATGGCCACAATTGGGATGTTTTGATGGCCCAATCACAATATTTTTTATGATATCTGTGGTGGCAAGATGTTTATGGAGTAATTCCAGCGCAATAAATTGTAGTTGGACGGCATCAGCAATGTCCCTGGAAATTATTGTGTTCTGCCTGAGGAAAAACATCGATTTTGCCAACTCATTGAACTTCTCTCTCTCTGTCTCTCCGTGAAACGTTTCAAAACACTCTGACAGCCCTCTCTCTCTCTCTTACCCTTGATTTTTCTTTGGGGTTGCTCATCTCCTATTACATGTGCACTCTTGTTTTCTCCTCTCAGTCCCCTGCCTGATCTTCCAGAGATCATAGAGTAGTCTTACAGCTAGAAATAATTAGACTATGTAATTGGATGGTGGTTCGTGACAAACTGTGTGTTTAGGGCGATGATTATGTATCCGGGTTCAGGCAAACGCCTTTATTCATGTCCTTATCGCCCCTGGTGATCCCTTACTGTTTCGTAATGTGTTGTAACCTGCCGGCGAAGCTCTCAAACCACTGGCCAGTTATTTTCTCAAGGTTGAAATATCTGGACAGGCGATGGGACGGTGTGTCGGGAGTAGAGGGGAACTGAGGCCAAGGGGAGGATGAGGAAAAAGGACACTACAAGTGCCTCAGATGGGGCAATATGAGGTCAGGTGTGGGAATCCCTCCCAGTATGGAGCAGAGAGAGAGAGAGAGAGAGAAGGGTGAGAGAATGAGGGGTGGAGGCTGAGACATTCCAGGAAAGGTGAAGTCAGAGTTAGACAGGAATCGGGGATAAGGGGAAAGTGAGAAGAAAAAGGGAAAGGAACACCATGAAGCATCAAAAGCTGTTAAGCAGTAGAATTATTTTTCTAGGAGAGCAATAAAAGGTATTCGCCTTTCCCACACTGGATCGCGGGATCACAGATTCCTGGAAAAGTCTTCCAACCCATCCATTTGGCCACGAAACACCTTAGTGTTGCTTTACCACTCTCCGTTTCGGATCCAAGGAAAAAGCACAGTCTTGCTATCATCTGTCTAATGAGCTATGACTCAATTCAAAAATCTCAAACTAAAACCCACTTACACTCTAAAAGCCTTTTCTTGCTGTCACTTTTCTCCCCATTCCCCCCCTCTCTCTCTCTCTCTCTCTCTCTCTCTCTCTCTCACCCTCCCTCCCTAATAGTATGGGATTTGAACAAGGGATTGAAAAGCTGAGGACAAAGTCACGAGATAATAAAACGCCTCATTAACAGGCCATGCTCCCTAAGCGTGGCCGAGTGGATGATTTACAACTCTGTGCTGAGGGCCTTTTTATTGGACAAAAGCAGCGGGGCTCGGTGTGATTTAGGATGGGTGGCACAGCATGGCGTGGCGCAGTCAAAGCGTAGCGTGCGCAGGAGCCTTTACATGTAGGATTTAGGTCTTAGTCCACACACACGCACACACCATGCGTGCTTTTCAGGAGTGCATTCTACTAATTCTAAATGACAAGCGCCCAATAGTAAGGAGTGCAAAGGTCAGGGCCTTAGTGCCCTCACAATATACCCAATACACAATAAAGGGAATAAAATAAGCGCTAAAGGGTGAGAGAGATTGGAGGGAGTTGTGTGAGCCATTAGAGTTAGTAGAGGAGAGGGGATATCATTCAGGGGGAAGAGTCTTTGTTTTCAATTTCACCTTTGACCTATTCGGCAGTCTCTGGTGGCATAGCTAGCGAGTGTGCCCTGTAAATACCGCTGGATGGCCAGCGTGCGTCTGAAAAACTCTCCGTTCCCTCGTTCTCTTCTTTTAGGAAACAAACACTGTCACTTTTCCTTCCCTCGCGTCCTCTCTCTCACACTCTCTCCCTGCCTTCTCTCCTTTCCTCTCCCCTTCTGGGCCGTAAATCTTTCTGCTGCTCTAAGTGGATCCCGGGCGTTTGTCCCAGCCCACAGTGCCTTTCTCCCGGGGTATTTATGAAGTCTTTGTACTCGTTTATCACACCGTGACACGTCCACTTTGACACAGCGAATGACTCCTTTATATTTATGGAATTTCAATATGACATACAGCAGCCATCCATTCCGAGCTGTAAACATTTGTCTCCCGCAGTATGGGGGGATTTATACCGAAGCACCTCTCATAGTTGGTAAACACTGTGATTTTCCTGTTTTCCCCTGTGTTGATGTGCATCAGAGCAGCAGCCAGGGGAATGAACTCACGCTGTAGACTTTGAAAGAATCCATACGCTAAGAGTCTCACATGGATTTGTTCTTTCCTGCAAAAGATGTGGACTTTTGTGAGTGGAAGATTAGTCATATTAGATCGTGTTTTAGCACTTGCAATTTAAATGTCTCATATACTCAAGGATGAGTTTGGCCACAATTGAATAAGCCCTTTTGCAGACTTACACGCTCACATTTAGTTTATTTTTTTATTTAGTATATTATCATGAAACAAATCACATGAAGAGAATAAATCAGTTCTGAAAGAGCACAAAGATGAACAGCTGGTGAATGCTGAGAAAAACGCCTCTGCAGTGTGCTAACGGTGTTACCCAATCACACAGCTTCAAGAGTCAGTTCCCACAATTGTTGTTTTTTCACATGCGCAGGTATGTATTTGCTCAAGCTGACAGATGAATAACAACCAAAAGTTCACGCTGTGAACGCTGTGTTCTCTTGTTTTTATCACCCGGGCACCTCCCTTTAATTAATGGTAAACACAAATTTACACCAGTGACATTCAAGGAAATTTTCTGTCCAAGCACAGCGCAGTCAGCTCAAGAGGACAACATCACAGTGCAGAGGCATTAGATCATGTGTTTATCAAACCCAAGGTATTTGCTCTTTCAAAAGGGAGACGCGGTGAAAGACAGGGACATACACTGAGTGACCTCACCTTTAAACCCAACATAGGCCAGGATCTCCCACCCTTCAGGTTCAAAAAGAGGACTTAAAAGTTAAACAGTTAAAAGAAGAGAGGCTCTGATCGAATGTTGTCTTTTTTCTGACGTGTATTTGTGCAACATAACGGCGTCTGAACAGCAAGCAGACATTAGGAAAAGAGTGCTGAGCTGGCTTTTTGGCAGGCTTCCCGGTCTCTGTTCTGGATTGAGTTCATATGAAAGGGGGGTCAGGCTTAAGCCACTGTGGAAATTGTCTTCTTGCATTCATTAAACATTTCTAGCGTGCAGATTGCCTTATGTACATTACAGTTAAAGCTTGCACACACAGTCACTCACACAACTGCACGGTCATGCATGCAGACAACCAACGGCATACAGACACCCAAATATATACTTTTACGTTTTACAATGCTGCAATCCATACTAAAAAAAACATTGAAATTGCCCCTAAGGCGCAAATCAAAAATGACTTACCCAAAGGTAAACATTTGCTTAGCAGAGTCAATATTTTCTGGATGTGAGGCCTTTATGTCGACAGGCCTGGCACTGCAGGGCCAAGACTTGACCCCTCTCATTGTCTGGAGTGTGTTTCTCTGTTCTTTAGCTTTCTAGCACTGCAATCAACCCTTCAACCCAGGTCACACACACACACACACACACACACACACACACACACACACACAGACGTCTTGCGTTTGCCTCTATCAACAATTGCTGATCAAGATGAGAGATTGTCACTTAGAAACCACAGTCAACAGGGCCAGTATCAAAAGATTAGAGTGTGACTGCCAGGAAGTGGCTCCTACACTCGCCATTCAAGCCTGCAGAATTTCCATCCAATAGCTTTTTTATGAAATACGTTTGCTGTGTTATCATTGGCTCTAGACACGATGACAAATTGGTTGAACTATAGTTGGACAATCAGATTGTAGCAGAATGAATACACACTGCCTCCAAGTTAAGCAGGCAAACTTGGAATCCGTTAATGGACTGTCTACAACTGACCGCAGCACTTGAGATTTTTCCGATACGTCAGCACGATTTCCGTCAGGGGATTTAACCGTTTTAAAAACCAATTAGAGATGTTGGCGGTTTGATCTTGAATGAATCCAAATCTTTCAGTTTCATCAAAGTTTCCCATAGTGCTTGCTCAGCATTAGTAAAAGATGATGTCACCTTCAAGAGAGCGCGGGAAGACTGGTGATTTGACCAGGGGGGCAGATGTAGTATGTCACAACTTCCTGAATATAATAACCCTGGCTTGAATCTCCTAATCTTAACTCTCTGAGGCAATTTGCTCTCATCAGCTTATACTGTAAGTGCAGTTTACCTTGCAATGGCCTTTGACTGTAGAGATTTTATCAACAGCGTGTGAAAACTGAGGCCTTAAGTTGTCATGCTGCATGTTGTCATTGAGTATGATATCATGAGAGGCATGTTGACTGCCAAAAAAGCGCTGAAGTAATTTGTTACTGTGAGGACATTGTGTCAAATCAGATTCTACTGCGAGTGGCTCCGTTGGGTTAATAGACACTAAAAAGTGCTGATTGAATGTCAGCCTGACCTTACTGTTACTATCCACTTTTCAGTGTCTTATCCCCCTTCACCTCCTCTCACAGACCCTCCCCTATCTTTCGCCTGTCTCCGTCCCTTGCTTTGTCATTTTTCAGGTTCCCACCCCATCTCTCTCTCTCTCTCCCCTCTCTCTATAATTATGTCTGGTGCCACAGCCGCCTTTGTTTCACTCTTTTCCTCCCTCTCTCCACCGCTGATGTCTGTATCTGCGAGGCAGGGTGTGTCCAGTTGGTCTGCTGAGTTGCCTTTCGTGACTTTTGCTCCCCCGTGGCTATAGTAATACTGTACCTCATGAGAAAGGGAACCTCCTAACCTAGGGTTCTTTGTTTGAACTTGTCCAATGTGCAATTACGCTGGATCATTTGTTCTCGTTACGTGGGTGGTAAGTGGGTGTGTCGCTGAGCTAATTATAGATATGGGTGCTCATAGGTTGGGGGCATCGCGGGGTCTTTTGGCATGGGAGTTTAAGTTAAAGGAAGCCAAATTAAGAGGTGCTCAGTGTGCATACGCCTATGTGTGTGAGTGAGAGTTTCTCATAAATGCCACAGAGAGTACAAGCGATCGCTCAGACTTCAAGAATCCAGTTCCATTCCATCTCCCCTCTCTCCCCATTTCCCAATCTGTCATCGCGCTAGCTCATTCTGGCTCTCGCCTTTCTGTCTCAGCGTTCTTTGTCTCCACTGGCCTTTTGGCCTGGCGTGTCTGTCACGTACAGAGGGAGAGACAGTGCAGCCAAGAGGCTCCATCCTCGGGGAGCTTGAACTTTTCTCACCCTAACAAAGGCTGGTGCTGTCACAAAGTAGCTATTGGGTTTCTGTGTCACACAGGCTTTTATGGAGTACTGTTATGAAGAAGCAACTGAACAATGGCCACATCACAGCTTGTCTGGCTATAGTGCTATGGGGTAAAGTGTAGCACAGGCCAAGAGCTAGAAGATCTGTGCGACTCACTTACACCAACAAATTCTCATTGTTGTGGTCATTGTAGTTGAATGTTTATGCACATGGCTTAAAGTTACACTAGGCAAGATGTTTAGGTAACGAGACCGTGTGCAATGCCACGGAACAGCCGGGCACCTATGTAGCTTGGAGGGGAATGTGTATTTGTGAGTTTGCATGGATAACTGTTGCTGTGTTTGGTTTGGCAACAACAAACAGCCGTTCTTACGCGTACCCAACCATACGGTAGTAGAGAGGCACACCGTTTAGAAGGTATTAGCGTGTTTGTGAAAAAAAGTTAAGCTAACAACACAAGTTAATAATAATGGGGGGAAATATTTGCCACTTTACGACAGACAACATTTCTTAGCTGTATGGGTGCCTGCCTGTACTGTGAGTTGCACACGGTGTTATCAGGCTAAAGAAGGGCAAGCATGACATTTTGCTAGTATAATGGCATGCTTGCCTCAGTGGTAAGTTTCTCTATACTAATGCAGTTAACAAAATTGTTGTTTATACTGTTTGTCATCATGGTAGATAAGTGAGAAACAGAGTCTGATTATGTTTTAATAAGCTTTGAACTAATGCACTTATCAACTCAGAGAACGGTAAGTTACCAAAAGCTTTGTAAATTAATACCTTAGTCCCATTTGCCAATAAGCGTTTGGTTTTGGTTTGTCTGCGTTCTTTTGTTTGCCATGCTCGCAGTGTTGGGCTAGCTAGGCCACAGTCAACTTATTCCTTACACTTAGTCCTCTCACGATATCCTCTCGACTGGATCTGGATGATCTGAATGCGAGAAGCAAAATGCAGCTCGCCACTTTCAGGACTGTTCACCGTAAGTTTCCATTCTGTGTTTACACGCCACTGCGCATGCTCACGGACTTTGAGCATGCGCAGTTCAACAATGACCGGACAGACAGACAGACAGAGCCTAAATCACAAAGTGGGGTAGAGAAAAGCATCCTATTCCCCTATTTGAGACCCCATGGATTTGCCCCGTTTACCCAAATGAAATTCTGGTGTCGGGTATGGACACGTCTCCGCCCACAG
>OMLI01081175.1:0-11534 GCA_900302605.1 Rondeletia loricata | reverse complement strand
GAGAGGGACAGAGAGAGAGAGAGAGAGACAGAGAGAGAGACAGAGAGAGAGACAGAGAGAGAGAGAGAGAGAGACAGAGAGACAGAGAGAGAGAGAGAGAGAGAGAGAGAGAGAGAGAGAGAGAGAGAGAGAGAGAGAGAGAGAGAGTGAGACAGTGATACTGCGACTAGTGGCAGGAGTGTGTGTGTGTGTGTGTGTGTGTGTGTGTGTGTGTGTGTGTGTGTGGGTGTGTGTGTGTGTGTGTGTGTGGGTGGAGAGGAGGTGGGCCTATAATGTGCCTATAATAGTCCGTCTTTATAGGCTTTGAACAGTTTATTGGAGTAAAAAATTTAGTCCTGATATAATTTAGCTTACATGATAGATGAAACCCCCCAGTTGTGACTCATTCTCAGCCAGCCTTCTCACTGTCTCCTCTGTCTGCCTCTGATGTTTCTTGTCTAGCATACACAAAGCAGCTTTGGGTGAGCCATTCTCTGAAACAATACTCTATAATGACACCCTGTAGGCCTGTGATAACTAATTCCCATTCAGATGGATGGACACTATTCCATAGAAGAAGCGATAAATGGCTCCTCTGCACCAATCAGTCTATATTCACGGTTGAAGTCAAAATAATCTTCAGTCATTTGAGTCTTGCGCTGTAGAAAACAGTGGTATGTTTCTCATGTTGGTGACCACAAACATTGAAGCACCTACAGTATGTATGCCTCTAGTTTTGGTCCAATATGATTTGGGAAACACAGCAGCAAAATGTCAAATTTTGATATTGAAGCCAACATCAAATGCCTTTGATGTCATAGAGATGCTATACTGACCCATCTTGAAGTGGAACGGATGGATGATAAGATCACTGTTGAACAGATACAGAGATGCTTATCATGAACTTCAATCAGTTTAATTTAACGGTAGGGAGACAGGCTTTACTCAGTGTGACCACAGACAATATAGGCTAATAATTCAAGAATAGGAAGGCTCAAGAATACTCATTTGCATTTATCTGCTATTCTTTTCAAAGTGCTGACATTGAGTAAGTAGGCGTGGCACACACAGTGTGCAGCTAATCCTCACTGCACTTTCACTCAATGGTGAAATACACAACAATCTTGATCAAGTTTCAGATCAATTTGATTGTCACTGGTTTTAATTCTGGGCGCCACGTGTTCAGTGTTACAATGAATGGCATTGAATATCAGTTTTGTGCCTTTGTCCTAATTGACACGTTCTTCATCAAGTATGAATAGCCATCTGCATGAATATCTCCTTAAACAATGGCTGTGACAGTCTCTGCCTGGGGACTGTAATACTATTCTGATGAAGAGGATCTCAAAAAAGCTGCTGATATTACTCCTGACTGGTAGTCAATGCCCTCAATGATGAAGAATGATAAAGACAGAACTTATGAGTGGGGAGAATAAGACCACTGTGACAAGATGACCCAACAGTGACCTTATCAGAACATAGTCATACAGATGTCAACGGAAAAATTGAGCGAGACATTTGTCACATACTTTTGTCTGACCACAATGTCCCAGTGTCTTGGAAATAACTTCATGACATTGAAAAAAGGGTAGAAGAGCCCAATGATTCCAATTTCATCTAATTTGATTAAGAAAGAAAAAGTAATGAAATATATGGTAATAACCCAAAATGTACAAGAGTAGATGGATAAAAAGGAGAGCTATTTGTTGATCAAATGATCAATAATTTTGATTTTGAAGACTGTTCTTTATTCACCACTGTGCCCATAGTTTCAGGTAATAAAAGACACCTGTCTATAGCTCACAAGAAAGCAAAGTCTTTTATGTATTCTGAGACATTGAGTGAGTATCCCAGTTTAAAGGGAAATTCCCCCTTCGGATACTGTTAGAGCTCATCAATCTGTGATGTTCAGTGCATTCCAGGAGTTATTTTGTGATGAAGTGTTGTCATTTACATTTTTTTTGGTGTATCCACTTTCCCTCAACCTGCTTCGTCTAGTTCTACTTCAGTTAGTGATTTCCTACAGTTCCCTGAATGCCTTTCAACAAAGAAGGGGCGTGAACTTTCAATCAAAGGTGGGCATAGGGCCATATAAATATACCCTGCTACCCAACTAGTTTGGTCTATTGAGGCTACTGTCAGTGGAGAAACTGGTGTCTCTGCCTCTTCTACGATGGATTTCTCCCTGTATGATCGTTGAACATTGGTGCAAAATGGCCCTTGATGTTTGATTCTGAGGGACTGACCACAAAATCTGATGTTTACCATTGATGTTTTAGATAGTTGATAAATGTTCTGCATTGTAGCTGTGCTGGAAATACAACTTGACATTACCTCATGTTTGGCCAGTTATCCACAGCAATAAGAAAAATACACCACCAAATAACAAAATGGACCCAAAATGCAAGGTACATCACCAATAGCAACAGTGTTAAAGTGTTTTAGGGTGGATTTTTCATTTAAATATTGCCAGTAAAGAACATAATGATTCTAATCCCAAGTATATGAACCTTTCATTAGGATTTGATGCCAAGTATTCTGTGGGCTATTATTAACTTTGTGTATCTCCTTGAATCTCCTTGTCAAAGTAATCACGCTGGTTGACCATTAAAGGACAATAACCTCTCTGTGGCTCAACTTTGGGGATGATAGTGAATGTCACACAAGGGAATGTATGGAATCTTTCATGAAAAATATGCAAAGTGGAAAATTAGTCTCTCCTTTTACTGAGAAGATTATTTCAATCTCCGTGACATCCAATGTGTCCTTTACCTCAGTTCAATTTGCATCGAAATTTCGCACAGTAGGTATGGTTCATAATTACGGAATATTTTGAAATATGCACACCTCTTATCCATTGGCATTATAATTGACATTGAACAACATATCTCAAAATTAATCTTAATCAGTTTGTAATCTCCATTTTTGCGCTCATTGCTGTGGTGTTTCTGCACTGCACTTCCCAGAGATCACTTATCAATCAAACAGTGTGTCCAGCACTGTGACGTCTTTCTCCTTGGATTTTCTGTTGATGAAGTTTGAGTTTCTGTAGGTGTCGCTCTTTTCTTTGTCTGTTCAGCCATGGTGGCTATCGCTCATGCTAACTACCCAGTTCTTCTTCTATTTATTCCAAACAAACCGGAAATGTAAAACGCATCACTTCCTGTACACCAGAGGATTTTTCTCAGGAAAGACCTACCAGACACCAGGTGTTTAGAACAGCAAATGTTAAAACTTTCATGAACTGGATATAGGTTGAATCACTATTGTGTCATATCAATCAGTGATAGAGAGTGGCAAAATGGACATTTATTCCTATAAAAATGTCACTGATTATTACTTTAAGGTCAGACTCGGCCCAGTTTCCCAAATGCCTTCAGATAGTTTTTGTGTATTTGATTACAATAGCGAAAAAAATGGAAAGGGAAAAAACCCCAGTCTCTACCAATAGCTGTATGAGGCCAAGGTAATCTTTTCAATGTACAAAAAGGAGAACAGCAGTGTCAGTAGGAGTCCAGCAGCCTTTGTTGTCCTACAGTACATTTCACACATGAGCTGCCAGTCTAGAGGTGAAGCACACATAATCCATGGACAGATTTCTGAATAACTGCATGTATAATGAGCTCGATCCAGCTAAATCCATGATTTCCCACCAACCATGCCTACAGCTCTTTTAATCTCAGTAACAACTGTGTTGGCTGTGCAGTACAATGTCACGCAAATGACTATGGTTCAGCATTGAAGATTCACCTTTATGAAGTGCCTTGATAATCCAAAATCAAATGTTTTCAAAGAAATGTTCAATTCCAGTGTCCGACGTTTAGTTGTTACAAGGTCACCTTTTACATGCAGTGAACATGTAAAACAACTCCCTTTTGTTGCATATTAATTATGAAGGTCTGTGTTTGCAGTTTTATTCAGACAGTTCATTGAAATACTAAAATCCACAACATAATATAATGCCACTCTCAGGGAGCCCATTTCAAACCTACAGCTACAGCTAGCCTGACCACGGGACTGGGACTCCTATATGTCCAGATGTAATCACATTGGAGGCTTGTTTCTCTCTCATGCACAAGACCTTATGTCTAAAGAAATTTGATTTTGTGCCCTATCAAGTCATTCAGTGGGATGATGATCAATAAGATATTGGAATTTTGAGATCCATTGCTCCATCCCGGTAAAAGCATTTTAGTTGAAGACCAGGTAGTAACATTTCTCTTATTTATTTATTTATTTATTTATTTATTTGATTATTTGTCACGGATAATGCAGAAAATAATTGTTACAGGTTAAAAAACATGAAACAGATGCACTGCATACTGGGTTTCTAGCTAAAGCTCATTTGCAACCCTTGTCCCTGGTTAGGCTTTGGATCTTACAGACATTCATTGTTACAAAAAACATATAACAGTTACAAGAAACAAATAGATGAGGAGTGAAATAATTTAGGATATCTTACATATGCTGCAATGTATTATACTTTATGAGCAAAATAGTAGGTTGACACCCTGAAAGTAATTCCTCTCCGGCATGTAAAATCACATGTGGTAATCTTATTGTCTCTTTGTCTGCCAACCAAATGATACCCAGCCAGAGAAGTGATTTTGAAATGGCAGAAAAATAAAAAAAAACACATACATTTGAATACTGTGAAAATTCAAAACCTTTGTAAAAATCTGTGATGCACCCAAAGGTGTGTGTCTCTGTGGTATAACACCAGAGTTTAACACCAGAGTTTACCAGAGTTTGACACCAGAGTTTGCCAGAAAATGAACGGTGAGGGAAGATCAGGAGAGCGAGTGGAATGAAACTGCAAACAAGATGAAATTACGCTTCTTTCCTCTCATTCTTAATTAAGTGCTTTCCCTGTTTTTCCTTCCCAACAATCTTTGGGCCTGTTCAGGATTTTGACAGGGCTGATTATGTAGCATGAAGAACCGGAGCAGATGCTCTGTTGCCGAAATGTCCATTGACAATTATTGCCATTCTTCATAGCTCATTTCCCATAGAGCGGTGAGATAAATTGCACACTGGCTGCATGTTATTAATAGAGCTGCTTCGTATGGAAATGAGATACTAATTTAACCAGAATGCACAGTTTTGATTCTGGCTTGATTGTCAAATGAACAATGGCGTTCTTGAAAATGTATCTTCCTCCTATTAGTTATGAGGTTAATGTATTTCTACCACATTCTTCCACATTATTCACTCAGATTAGATTGATTGAGGAGAAGAGATCCGGTGTGATCATTTGTCCATAATTCCTTTATGTGCATTTCAAAAGCTGATCTTGTACTGCGCCAGTCATGTTTATTTATTTATTTATTTATTTATGTATCTGTCTATTTATTTAGCACCAAAGAAGAAATGCGAATGCCATTAAAAAGCAAGAGATGACATGCAACGGACATTCCAACCAATCTCAACTGCAGTTTTTACGCCACATATTGACTATCCTGTCTGAACAGCAGAATACCATTACATCCAGTCAGTCATACTGGTGAGAACAACATACCCTCTGTCATGTCAGAACTGAGGATGATTGGATGTGAGAGTTGAGGGGAAAATAAGACGTTATGACTCGGTGGCGAGGCAGGTGTACGTCTAATTTCTTAAGCAGTGAAGCTGATGATAACCTGTCGTTCTTCTGGTCTGCTACACCTGTACACTGACTGACTGCTGGGACCGGCTTCTTCCTGACAAGCACCCGTCTTCTCCGCCATTTCATCTCCACGCTCCACAAAAGAGAGTTTAGAAGTCTTTTATCTGTGCCTGGGGCTACGGTTCCCTCTCTACCAAGAGGAAAATTCAACCAATTAAGCCCGTCGTACTAAGACAATGCTTTGAGTAGCATGAATCAGGCATCACAGTGCACAGGAAGGGCTCTAAATGTTTTTCAGTGTTTCAGTCTACATAATTGGCAAGCTCTTTTGAGACGCCATAAAGTTAAATACTTAAAAGTTAACAATCTGTTGTTTTACTGTATGTGAATGCTGTTTTGTAGTCTTAAAGCTGCACTAGGTAACCTTGCATGTACTGTACTGAAAAATGAAAGGACTTCAATATCATATTTACCAATGATACTTTACACTAAAGGATACCAAAGGGACGAGAGAGGCAAAAAAATCTAACGTTGGTGAGTCCAGCTTTCTCTGAGTCTGGATGGAGCGCTGCTCAATTCTATTTAGGAGACAGTCTGTATTTTTGATTCGTCGCTTCCTGTGGGCAGAGATTTCCTGCCAATGACCAAACCCGACATCATAATTTAATTTGGGCAAATAGGGTGAATCTACAGCGTCTCAATTAGAGGGAATGGGACACTCTGCTCTGTTGCCATCCCACTTTGTGATTTAGACTGATCTAAGTGGTTAGAGTGGTTAGTACTGTCGCCTCACAGCAAGAGGGTTGTGGGTTTGAATCTCCGCCCTGGTCCTTTCTGTGTGGAGCATGTTCTCCCTGTGCTCTCCTGGGTTTCCTCTGGGTGTTCCGGTTTCCTCCCACAGTCCAAAGACATGTAGGTCAGGTGAACTGAAGACTCTAAATTGCCCATGTGTTTGTGTGCAGTATGGTATATGATATAATATATGATGTAGTATGTATATGATGATGTATATGATGTAGTACGTATATATATATGATGCTATGTAAAGCTCTTTGAGACATGTTTGTATAAAAGGGCTTTATAAATAAACATGGTTAGATCTGATGGGTGTATTTTTACATACAAATCTTGACTAATGCAGCTTTAAATATCTACAATTATTCCTCTTGAGGATGATACATGAACTGCACTGAACTCAAACTCCCTGCACCCCACTTTTTCTCCCTCTTGTATTCACTCTGTGTCCATTGTATTTGCAGAGTGCATAGCGGTGCTCTGAAGAGATGCCCAGCATGGATGCATTACTGAGAGACTGGTCAGTGAGCAATTGCTGATCCTGGGGAGTGATAAAGAGAGCTGGGCTGTCTGAAACCTGAAAAAGGAGGCTGGAGAGAGTCATGCAGCACATTGAGCAGGAAGGTCACCAGCTGCCAAAGAAGGGCCAGACCAGCTCCAGAATGACCTCACCTTCCTCTGTTTACAGACACTAAGGACACTGGGAGGTGGTGGTGGAGGAGGAGGGGACTGGGGGAAAGAAGAAGCAAGTGAGGTCAGAGAAAAGCCAAACTGCAGGCTGTTGCACCTGAATACTTGGCTACACCCCCCCTGGAACGTGTTGTTAGTTTAACAATGTGGGGAGGCAGACAACCGAATCTGAATATATAAAAGACTGATTAGGAATCATGACACACTGATCTTGGCCTTGCACGCAAACGGTGCAAGTGGATTGATTGGGAGATATGCAAACGCGATAATCTGCTGGACATCTTCACTATCTCCACCTTTACATATGGTCATTTTAAGGACATGCTTATCTCTAGCACCAGAATTTACCGTGGCCCGTTGATTTATTTCCCACAACCCACTACATCAGTGCCCCATACATTTGCATTTGTTTAGGGATGCTCACCTAAAAGTCACATCTACTGAACTGACAGTTTCACATCAACGTGGGCTCAGGGTGTTGTTTGAAGAGCTCATAGGAATCCAAACAAGCCTTAAGACTTCATCGTTATTTTCAAAAGGGTTTAGCATTCATTATTTCTACTGTTTCAGTCGTCTGTCATCTCAGTTCCTTGGAATTTGACAGACAATTGGATCTGATTGCAGATCTCATCTCTTGCTCTAGCCACCAGACTTTCAGCAGTGTTTAGTCACTTATTTAGCTGCAGGTTTCCCCCAATCACATTTCTAGGCAGGTGCATGGCTGCCCTCCACAAATTACGTCCAGGATAATTTCATATTGATTAATGCAGATGCGTTCCTCTTGGCTCTCATACCCTACCTGGAGTCTATTTGGTATAAATTACTGAAGCCATTTTGCTGCACAAAGCCAGCCCTCTCCAATAAGGTGCTGGCTCATGTGTCGACTGGGGCCCCCAAACTACCCCTCTGCCTGCAGGAACCACTAAAGCTTTTAATTGCCTTCTGTGCAAATGGTCCTTATGCACTTGATGAAGTATCTGGAAAGTCAGGCACGGGCTGGTAGAGGCTTAGGGGAGAGTCTGGGCACTTGCAGTCTTGCTGTGTGTGTGTGTGTGTGTGTGTGTGTGTGTGTGTGTGTGTGTGTGTGTGTGTGTGTGTGTGTGTGTGTGTGTGTGTGTGTGTGTGTGTGTGTGTGTGTGTGTGTGTGTGCGCGCGTGTGAGTGCGTGCGTGTGTGTGTCTGTGAAAGAGACAGTAAGTGTGTGAGAGAGAGAGATACAAGCATATATATAGTGAGACTTGGTGGTGGCTAGTCAGTGATTCCTCTCCATGATATTACAACCTTTATGAGTATGGTATTAAAGTTACCCTTTATGAGCACAGTCACCACTCAGCAAAATACTTGAATAGCCCGGCTAGTGGCCCGCAGGATTATTTCCTCCTGTGTACATTTGCTACAGTACAGTGGCCGATAACCCTGGGTAAAGCGATAAACAATCAAAGTGCGGCTTCAGTGGAAATGGTTGCATTCTGTACCCTGCCCAAGAGATGGGGGCCATTATTAACGTGGGCCCTGTCCTGACAATGCTATTTTCTGGAAGGTAATTGCAGATTCAGATCTCTGAGAGGGCCTGACTGGGAGTAAATGCCACCTCTTTAATTATGGTCTCCTCCACGTCTCCTCTATTGAGCCGCGGAGATGTCTATCGCTCCACGGGATCCTGGGGAAAATGACTCTAATGGGAAATGACCAGTGTCTGGGAAGCCGGCTCAGATTAGAAGCGACGTCTCTAATTGATGGCTAAAGAAATCCCTGGACGGATGACTGGGAAAAGTCACTTTGGAGCAAATGTAATTGGAGTGATTGGAGTTCTAACCAGAATCAGTGGATAATCTCTCCTGATGTGAGCTCGTGCTACCGCCGATAACAAGCTCACTAAGAAATGATATCGAAGCACAGCAGGAGTTCAGGGTTGTGATAGTGAGAAAAGAGGTTATAATGACACCCCCTGCACTGCTTCATACTGCACTGTGGCAAGGTGACATACAATATTTCAAAGTTTTCCTGGACACAGGACAAATAGTGTGAAAGAGGTTGTGATGACATTCCCTTTTGACACTCCCCTTTGTTACTGTATACTGTTTCAAGGTGACATGCTATGCCTCTAAGATCCAGGACACATGGTAGATACACTATAATGAAGGGCTGCATAGAAATCCTCTTTGTTCACTGACAACTACATAGCAGGGCTTTAGTCAAGACCAGAGTCTAAGCCAATTCTAAGACCAGGTCCAAAGGGGGTCGAGACCAAGTCAACCCCAAGACCAGAGCAAATCGAGTCCTATAGATGTGGCTAGTCAGGTGGTAATCCCGACTTCATCAAGGTTCCGGAAGTGTTTTGGCCATTAATTTGTAGCACCCAGATTTAAAAATAGCTGGGTTCCATATGGTTCCACTCATTCAGTCGATCAGGACATTTACAGTGCAAGAGTAATGGATAACTAAATTGCATTTGCATTTAGAAATTTGAGAAAAACAAGAAAAAAATAACTGGTACAAGACTGTGTACATAACAGCCTTAGCTTGGTAAAACACTACAGTGCTTTACGCCATAGCGCTGTTTTTGATTGACCGGCCGGCTTTACAATAGTAACCAATGGAATCTGTAAAGCATTTTACAGATTCATCAAGAGTGAATGCTTGAAAGAACGGTGGATCAGACTTATATGGGAAGATTACATTTCTTTCAAACAGCCATGCAGGGTATTGGGATAATATGGACAGGTGGCTAGTATGAGGAAAATCACTTGTTAAAGCTAGTCACGGACCAAAGCTAGACCAAAATAAGCAATAAACAGTGTACATGTCTTTCCAAATGTAAACATAATGCTTAAGGGGTTTCTTTAGCACTATTAAAAACATGTATTGGTGATGTATTTTGCATTTCTGGCTCCATTTTGTTGTTTGTTGTTTCCAGCGCAGCTACAATGCAGTTTGACAGCAGAACATTTTTCAGCTATCTATTTCAGCAACAAATTGATTGAAAGCAACAAGTTAACACCCCTTGTCTGGGGGTTGCTGAAAGGCATTCTGGGAAACATAGGAAATCACTAACTGAAGTAGATGTAGACGAGGCAGGTTGAAGGAAAGTGGTAACACCAAAAAAGGTAAATTACAACACTTCACCACAGAATAACTCCTGAAATACATTGGACATCACAGACTGATGATATCTAACAGTGTATGAGGATCTGAGGGTGGATCAACAGAGATGTAGATCTATCTTTTGGAGCTCTGTACTTCAACATCCAGCTAATCAGTGCGTTTGAGGACCAGTACATACACAGGTTTCTACATGTGAAATCCCTGAAATTGGTTGTAGTGCTGGGGAGAAGATGAACCAAATATCAATAATTTTTTATATTTTTAGATAGGAAGAAACAAGTCAACATCCAATAGTGTCCTTGAGACCACACACAGTGTGTATGTATTTATCATCATGTAGCGCTCCAGTTGCGACAGAGTTGATGGACCATCATTTCAGGAAACAGTGAATAGCCCTTTTTCTGCATAATTGGTTTGGCTTCTCAACAACATGGTTTGAACTCATTAACAACTTCAAAGTGCCTTTTTATTATTTGTATTATACATGTAGCCATATCTGCAGTAGTACCTTGTGCAACAACAGTTACTAGAGTCACTAGACCTTTAAGATTATCTGTCTGCCGTTGTCTTGTGGATGTTCACCAGCTCTTGAATCCATCACTGCGTTCTGTCAGCGGTAACAAATTGGCTGCTCTTTTCCGACTGTCCGGTCATTAGTTGACATTCTGGTGCGGGGCAACGGGCTCTCTGAGGTTCTCCAACTCGTGCAAAATGTTGAAATGACAAAATAATAACAACATCTGTCTTGTGTCCGGTGGTATTGACATAACATTACAGGTACCAAATTGTTTGTGTTGTGAAGTGTGTCTCGGAGATACCTCAAAGCTTCTGAGTCTTAAAGCTCCTGACTGTGTCAGGGACTTGATGAGTAATGGCATCGCTGGATTAGGCAGAGCAGATATGTCCTCGGAATAAAATATTGTTGTGTGGTTTAGCATAGGTACATAAATACAGGTGAGTGTTTACCTCTGCTGTGTGTGTGTGTGTGTGTGTGTGTGTGTGTGTGTGTGTGTGTGTGTGTGTGTGTGTGGAGAGAGAGAGAGATACTCTTGGGGGTGGTTTCCCTAATCTAAAGTGCTTTTCCCAGTGAAGATATTTACTCTGATATTTGTCTGGCTTAAAGCTGCACTAGTAAAAATATACCCGCCTTATCTGCCTAAATCACAAAGTGGACTGCAACAGACAAGAGTGTCTCATCCCCACTAATTGAGACCCAGTAGATTCACCCTGTTTACCCAAATGGGAAATCTTCTCCACACAGGAAGTGACGAATCAAAACTTCAGAGTGAAATCCAAACTGTCTCCTAAACAGCAGTGAGCAGCGCTCCGTCCAGAGAAAGCTGGACTCACAAACGTTAGAT
>OMLI01081109.1:2532-18049 GCA_900302605.1 Rondeletia loricata | reverse complement strand
TTTACAACTATTGTTAGACTGTTAGTGGTATTTCTTTGTCTTAATTGGTGTGTGTGTGTGTGTGTGTGTGTGTGTGTGTGTGTGTGTGTGTGTATGTGTGTGTGTGTGTGTGTGTACTGTGTGCTTTTCTGTGCACACAGTATCGCTGAGTCTAGGCCTCTGTGGGAAGTATGTAAAAAAAGAGAGAATGGTTGTTGCCAGCACATCTTGGTTCTGTCAGAACTGTCACTCTATGGATGAGTGAGAGAGAAGGGAGGGAGAGAGAGAAGGAGGGGTCAGGGGATATGGCAGGGAGAGAGATGGAGACAGATGAGAGAGAGAGTCTGGGAGCTGAAGTGACCCTACGGACCAGCTGCTGATAAACTGCCATCACTGAGCGCTCTGTCAGCTCTGGCTCTCATCTGTCACTGTCACCCTTCTCTCCTCCTCCTCCTCCTCTTCTTATTCCTCTTCCTTCACCTCCTTCTCCTCTTCTCCCTCTTCCTCCTCCTCCTCTCCACCTCCTCCTTCTCTTCTTATTCCTCTTCCTTCACCTCCTCCTCCTCTTCTCCCTCTTCCTCCTCTGCATCCTCCTCCTCCTTGTTCCACTTCTTGTTCTATCTCCCCCTCTCTATCTCCTTTTTCTCTCTCTTTCTTCTCTTTCTCATTTTACTTACACACCATCTGTATTTCAATATTCATCTCTCGCTTTGGCACAATTTCTCTTCTCCTCTAAAGATGTCTCCAGTTACAGTTCCTTTGCTCCTCTTCTTTAAACACATTGCTTTACATTAAATGTTACACAATGAGCACCGCTCGTGTTCAGCGCAGGAGAAATAACTTGCAGCTCTGCTAGCCGTTACATTTCGGACAGATTCAAGCAGACATGGATCGCTGGGTCCTAGTGAAAGAACATAGATGGTGAGTTATGGTTTTCATGTTCACAGTCTTAGTGCAGTGGTGTATGCTGATACATGCAGAGTGGTTGTGAGGATTAAGTGGGGTTAGCATCCAGGTGGGGATGTCCTGGACATAAAGTTCTCTTACTATCATCCCTTGACCCGTGGCCAATAATTATTGGATTGATAGCCTCTGGCTGACTCTGCGCAATCTGCTGCAATGGTGAGTTTGGCCTGTGTATGTAGCAGAATTTGTGTTGGGGGAATGTTTGGGGGTAAAACAGTCCTCTGCCTACTCTTGTGTTTCCATGAACAAATTATGTTGTATTATGTAACCAAGATGAACAATTACAGAATATTCCAAGTATTTCATCTTGCCTATTGGAGCCATGTATCCTGAAATGTTCAAACGGACAGAGAATTCTGTGTCCTCCCACAGCAGAAGGAGTTGGGCAGAAGTCCCCCGGGTTAATCTGTCTAATAGCCACTATCCTAGCTGTCACAACCAGGCTGGGACAGCCACCTGCAGGCTCAGATGACTTTGTTTTGTCCCCGTCTGAGAATACCCCGTCTCCCAACTGATCGGTACTGTGTGGCTCGAAAAATGGAGACACATAGACATTGATTTGTGTTTCGAGGAACAGATCAAATTGCCCCCTCATGCCTGTACCTGCTTTTCCATGCCAATGTGTGTGTATCTGAGTATGTCTGTGTGTAAGGGTGTGTGTTTTTGTGTGTGTTTGTGTGTGCATGTGCACATGAGTCTGTGCGCATGCAACGTGGCATCCTGATTCCTGGGCCAAACCCTGTCATTTTGCACCTGTCACATTCTGTTAAGTGTGGCTCACACTCCTTCCTAAATCCCCCACATCCCCTTGTCGCCTCCAACGTAAAAATCCAGACGCTCGTAAACAGCTTCTCTCAAAATGACATCCCATTCATTACACCCCACTACACACAAAGAAGTGAGAATGCAGACACACACACACACACACACACACACACACACACACACACACACACACACACACACACACACACACACACACACACACACGCACAATGGTTTGTGCTGAGCTATCAATTCCCAAGCTCCATTTCTCTCCCAACCAACCTGTGTCTTTCTAACATTGTGTCTTCCTGCTGTCCACCAGGCATCCAACATATACCATTTGGTGGACGCTGTTATCAAAAGCACCGTATAATATCATGCGTGCATAGATTTCTAGCATTGGTGGCCCCAGTGGAAGTCGAACCCCTTACCCTGATAGTGTTAATATCATGCTCTACCCTTTGAGCTACACAACACCACTCCAGAAAGGCAACAGAGTAATCAGAAACTGTGCATGACTGAAAGTTAGGATTCATTGGAAAGAGCAAAGACGGTCGAAGAAAAAGAGGGAAGGGACAAAAACAGAAGAAGAGGAATATGATAACTAAGAGGAGGAGCATAATGGAAAGAGTAAAGGGTCAAAGGTGTGGGGAAAGGGCACTGTTATGAGGACGTACTGCAGAATGAACCATCATTCATTTTGTAAATGATAATGAAGGTTCAGCCCTGATGAGGAAGCAACCTCGATTCATTAAGTGAGAGTGCCAAGCCATTCAAGCACTGCTGGGTTAGTATGAAGTATGACTAAGACATTATAGCACATGAACCGATCCCGATATCCTGTGTGTCATGATACATAATACATGAGGCTATGACAAGCATGAAGATATGCTAAACATGCTTTTGTTGTTTGTTAGCATTGTGATGACACACAGCTGTAAACATCAATAAATGCTTTAGGGATTTGGAGGTAATCTTTCCGTTACTGTTGATAAAGATGCATGACATCTGCGGAAGTTGCACATGAAGTACAAGTAAGTTTCCACTGATCTTTAACCAAGTCATCTGGCAATAAGCTGTAGAAATGGGTGGAGGATGGTGCTGCATTAAAAGTCAGTTTCATTTCACTTCAAAAGAGCTTTTAATGTCTGACACATTTACCTTTGAAAATGTACCGGTACCTCTTTGAATGCTGCCTTTATTGGGATTTCCTGCTGTATACTTCCTGGAAAAATTGAGGAGAATACTGAGCAGCAGATACTATACTGGCGAGGGGTGAGGATTTTATTAATCTCAAAGTCAGGTTTAATTTAGCTGAAGGTTTAGTTAAGTTTATATAACACTTTTGCACTTTTCTTTATTATATATATTTTTTAATGTGATCTGACTGTAGACCATGAGCGGTCTAGGAAAGTGCAGATTATTAGAATATTAATAGATAGAGAACAATAGAATAGGATAGAATAGAAATAATTTTTTTAAGTGAACTTATTATTTAGTACACCTAGAAACGTATTAAAGGGGATGGTTCACAACATGCTCTGGCTTAAAAAGATCTGTGTTCACATTGGTTTCATGTTTATTTCATGGCATAAAGAAAAGGCAAACTTTCTCTTCCATTATGAGATTCCTAGCTGTAAAAGTCGCTGGCAGCTGATTTCAACCACAACCACAGGATGTAATCCGTGTATCCCGTATAAATCATACACTAACCTTGAAAGTATTCTTGTTCAAGCCAAAGTTTCCATCTCTGTTAAATCTGTGGATTATAATTAACATTTCCGGAGTGTCCTGTATTAGTTACTGTGGCCATATGCTCATCTCCCTCTGCAACTGAATCAGTGGTTGTCTCTTTTAACCAGAAAACACAATATGACAGCATTTGGCAAAGCCTGTTTTCTCATCTTAATGCCAACGTTGTTGCCAACACCCAATCTTATTTTCTAATGAATAGGAGCAGAGCAGCAGTAGGTGGCAGTATTGCCCTTTTGCAGAACTCATGCAGATCCCTTGGCCTGTGCTAAGGCCCAACATTGATGAATTTGTTTATAAAATGTTGAGTAGACTTTGGTGTATTGGCTCTTGTCCGCTTTGACTCTCCACCCCCGGTCGCAGACAGATTAACAGATAAATGGATCACCATAGAGTATTCCAATGTGAGGTGCAGCAGGAATCAATATCTATTGTCCAGTAATGGCTTCAGAAAAGAGATAAGGATCTCTCTCTCTCTCTCTCTCTCTCTCTCTCTCTCTCTCTCTCTCGCCCTCTTTCACTTTCTCTCAAGTTTTAATATTCCTAAACACCAAGGCATGGAGAATATCAGAAAGTTTCACTTGCATAGCTAAACTAATGAAATAATGTGTTATTGTGTACTGAATCAGTTCTACAATCTAAGCAACGCTTCTTCATTGTGTATGGTAATCAATGAACGCACATTTTAGTGAGAAAGGAGAGAATATTCTTCCACGAGGAAATAGAAAACCTTTCAAGCTTTGTTAAATTGCCACTGGTTGTTACAGCGTATTGTTAATTTCAATGAAAATTAATTTCCTTTCATTTCAATTTTGTAAGGTCAACTAACTTTGAATAGCTTAGCGACAATCCACCATTATCATTAAATGTGTCCTGATTGGGACTGGCCTTGAATGAACTGTTTATATGCTTGAAATAGAAAATGATAAGGAGAATCCTCTCATTTTAATGAATCAATTGTGTTTCGAGCAAAATAAATTAATTACATACCTAAATATCGCTTATTGAAATAGACAAAGAAATTAAACACTTGGCAATCAGTTGAGATACAAAGGCACTTAATTTAAGGTTAAGGTTGATTTACTGAATGAAACATCATTAATTAGGAAGAACAATAAAATAGTAGTTGTTTGAAGGATACAGTGAAGGGTAAAGGCATATGGCAGTGATGAAAGCTCTTGTGTTGAATGAAACTTTGGTCTTTCAGATCAAACAAAGCACTTAAATGAACAGATACATCAGTGATGGATAAACAGCACAATTACTCGTATTCAGTCTCAGTCAAACAGTTGTCAGCAAGACATGGCCACAGAGATAAGCGGACTGTGTGCTACGTGTGTGTGTGCATGTGTGTGCGTGTGTGCGTGCGTGCATGCATGTGTGTGCGTGCGTGTGTGTGTGTGTGTGTGCTTGCAGCTGATAACCAACCTATCTTGTCCTTTGCTTTATGGTGGAATAAGTTGTCAAAATCAAAGTGACGCTCATAAAGGCTACAAAAAAATAACATAAATCATTTCTTTACTGTTCCATTTAATGTTAGCATCCCTTAGCTATTCCAAAGTCTTTCTATTTCTGCTATATACTTGTGTTTCTTCCCCTCTCTGTCACAAAGGGATGAGAATAACAAAATATGTGAAGATGATTCTGGATGGAATATGGACTGTACATAGTTTATCCTTCCCTTTCTAAGAAAAAAAATACTATGATTGTGTGTTTTCCTTCTTCCCCATGTCAACATGTAATTCATTTTTATACATAAAATCCTCCTTAACAATACAATACAGATTCAGAAAGCAGACTGGAGTGTTGAATTATTGCTGAAGCACCATTTGTAATAGCAGTGCGGTGTTCCCTCATAAAGCAAGGCTCTGACTTCTAGACAGCCTCTTTAAGAGAGTCACACCATGAAGGTCATCACTAATTCATCACTCCGTACCCTGACCAAGCAACAGAAAAGTCCCCCAGAAAGAAAAGAACGCCTGTGTTTAACATATTTAATGCCGACCATGTGTGGATCTAATCATTCCTATTCTAATACATTTTTCATAGTGTGAATTAGAATCCTAATTTGGAAATGTGAGATCAAAAGAAACAATTTCTACGGCTGGCTAGTGGAAGTAATCCTTAGGGCCAAGGACAAAAGGTTGTGGTGTACAAGACACAGTGGCAGGGTCATGGCAGAATGTAAATTGGAGTGGCTTATTGGTTTTTGCCCAATCATATTAAGAAACCATATACTTTAAAACTCATTGTCACATCCATAGGAGGAAATCTCTTTCCATAGATTCAGTGAAGCTCTAACCTGTTCCATGAGCATTTAACATCTCTATTTTGAACAATGTGAGCCATGCTTAATTTTTCGAACAGACCCACATAACCATGGTTGTAAGTGTTTGAGAAGTAAGCTTAAATGAGCAGTGCACAGATACAGTATGTTGCGATGGGAGCAATTGAGTTAAGTCAGAGCCAGTTCTGCAGGCTGGATGGAAAAGGTCGCAGAGGTTGGGAATCACAGAAGAATCCTAATCAGGCCTTGTTGCAAGTCTAATTAATTACAGCCCACAGGGCAAGAGATCATATGGAGACGTACATGCTCGCACACATGCAAACACTGACTCACAGGCACATCGACGCACGCACACTTAAAGGAAAATTCCACCCTTGGATACTCTTACACCGTTATCATCAATCTGTGATGTTCTATACGTTCCAGGTGTTATTTTGTGATTCCCAGAATGACTTTCAACATCCCCCAGAGAACGTGCGTGGACTTGTTGCATCCAGCTGCTGGTCTTACGTGTAGGTGGAGAGAACAATAACAGCATAGTGATAGTGTTAGTAACGGCAAGAGAGCAAGAGTTTCCAGTCGAGATAAATGGAGTCACGGCCATTACTCAAAACGCAACATGACTTGTGGCTGCATTGCATTATGGGCTATGGAGGCTACTGTCTGTTGAGAAATTGGTATCTCTTCCTCTTCTATGATGGATTTCTCCCTGTATGATTGTTGAACGTCGGTGCAAAATGGTGAGTCTAGAAAGAAGCCCTTGCTCTTCAATTCTGAGGGACTGACACCAGAACATGACGTCATGTTGTCTACATTTGGCCACTTATCCACGAGAATACGAAAAATACACCAACAAACAACTAAATGGACCCAGGAAAGAAAGGTACATTTCCAACAGCTGTTCTTTAACAGTGTTAAAGTGTTTTAGAGTGGATTTTCCCCTTCAACCCACACATGCACACACATACTGTACATGTACATAGTAAAGCACACATATTCTAGCCAGTGATGTCACATGCATTTAACACTGCATATTGACCACCTTTATTATTATTTTTTTACAAAAAAGATCAGAAAGGTTACGATCAGCCCTGGTGTCAGTCTGTTTTAATATTGGATGCTACAGCTGTGTCTGTGGCATGCAGCATTAGAGAGGCCAGTGTGTGGGAGAGCGAAGGCTCTGATCAGGCCAGCCAGAGGCTTCCAGGGCTGAGAGATGTTAAATCAACAGGACCAGGTGTAAATTACCTTTATTTTCCACCCATCACACACACACTTCGCATCATTTGCAATACAATACCATGATCTTTGACAGCCATTGGCATCACCACTGGTCCCTTAAGGAATCAAAAATAGACTGATCAAAAAACCTAAGGTGATAAATCAATGACTAAAACAAGGATGGCCAATGTGAATAGGTTAACCTTGGCTAATGTGCTGAGTAGGTGAAAAACACGGACATAACTTGATTAATGCAAAGTTCTAAAGCTCATACTGATGCAGAGTACATATTTTCCCAATCGATTTGGGAGAAAATCCTCCACTGAAGGCAAACAGGACTTTAGTATTCATGGGGGCATGTGTACCTCTCACTATGTTAATAACGCTGTCTTCAGACAGGCTCAGGCTATAATGAGGATATGCTTATTCAAATCACACTCTGCTACATATGTCAATGGCATCAATATACCACAGCCCTGGCTCTACAGTTTCCTCTCCATTTCTGACATTGGCTAACTTCTTGACCCTTCCCACCTCAACAAGGAAGCAATAAGGAAGTTAGCGGTGATGCTCTCGCCAGATAATGACAAGATGATGACTGGCTTCTGGCCTCGGTTTCACGGTGCCATGGTTTACAGGAGAGTAGTTGGCAAGCAAAGGGCATAAAAGGAAAACATTTAGTAGAAAGAAAATGGAGCGATGTAAGCATTACTGCTATTTTCTACTTGTCAACATATCAGCACGTGTGATGCAAGCAGAGGTCAGTAGAATTCAATTTCCTCCACTTTTCGTAAATAGACTTGCTTTTTTTTATTTTTTTGTCCTTTTCCAATTTCTCTCTATGGCTTTTTAACTGTGTTTGTTACAACGAGACTCCATTTCTGCTTGAACTATGTTTAATAAATGTTTAATAGGACGGGCACATGAGAGTCAATCTACTTTCGCCTGCTCTCTCTGCATTGAACAGTAAGTGTTTATGTAAATGAGAGCTGGCTAGCAACCCTCCCTCTGGTCTGGTCTCAACGGATGCTATTCATTCACATGAAAATGAGGGAGTGTGTAGAGGGGATTGTTCTTACATCATGTCAGATGCTCCCACGATCATTATCATTGAAGGTTCAAAGTGACCATTATGTTTAAAAAGTGAGAGAGGTAAAGCACCTGGGTAGCTTAGACACATATTTTCTCATCATCATTCTACAGAGGACCGTACTCTGCAGCAGTCTTTTATTTGCTATCTCTAGGTTAATCTCTGTCTCTCTTTAAGCTTGACATGCTACCTCCTCTCTTTTACCCTTTCACCTCTAAATAGTCACTTAGAAGAATGAACTCCAGGTCATTATAGCCAAAGTAGTTGATTAATTAAGTAGTTAAAAGAGAAAAGCAGAGAGCAATGGTTTGTTGCCTTTTGGCCAACATTTATTTGCTACTGTTTATTAAAAAGGATCCTTTGGGTGTGGAGACCTTTTAAATGGGGTTAGAGCTCGCTGAAAGCAGCATCTCGTGGTGAATAATTGGATTGTGGCTCTGTGTTTAAATGTTGGGATCGAACACCGCCTGGGGTGTGTTTACCTGAGAAGACTCTATTTTGTCTCTCCTACCCTCCAATGCTTCTCTCCTCCTCTCTAATCAGTCTGACAAAGGATGTCCTCTGCAGTCCCCCAGCCATAGCTCCCCAGCAACAGATTAGGCAATCCTGCTGTGGGGAGACGGTGGGACTCTGGAAATGGCCAGACAGAAACAGACAGAAGGATAGATGGATGGAGGTAGAGGCACCAGACGGCGGATGTACACACAGAGAGACATATTGGTAGACTATTCCACCAAAAACTATCAAATACACATGCTCAGGCAGGCACAGGCACAGGCACGCACACATTCATGCACACACATGCATGCGCACACTCTGGACTGAACAAACTCCCGGACATGAAGTACACCGCTAACAAGCGGAAGTGAGTAGCCCTGACAAATTGGTGTGTGCGTGTAGCTCTGATGAATTGGTGTGTGTGTGCTTTCGTTAACGACACTTGGAGTAATGAGCAGGTTGCCCCTAATGTAACCTCTGTGTGCTGACTTAGAGAGATGGATGCTGCCTCAGATGGCTGTGAGAGAGAGAGCACATGCATCTGTGTGTGTGCACATGTGCGTGCGTGTGTCTTTTGTAAGTCCGCAAGAGAATTAGGGAAACAAATGTACTTTGGGTCCAAGGAACATTATAAATAGGAATGCATAGCTAGAATCCTTTGGGGGTCATTGACTAGATGGCAAGCATTTCCTGGACCTACTAAGCAGTGATCAGTCCAGCAACAGGCTATTTGTATGCCTGTAAACAGTGTAAAGCAGAAGAGCTTGTTCCGTTGCTCTCACTCTATTCTAGGGATGTTTTAGGGAGACGGTTTGCTCACCTGCAAATGGCACGCGAGATGCCAAGTCAGAAACATTACTCTCAACATGAAATTACACCACTCATGCTGTTTGTGGCACTAGAGAGCTTCTGATATTACAACCTCCTGGTGGCACTTGTAGGTCTCCAAAACCATTGTTCCCGGAATACACATGCCAACATTCTCTCTGTGACAAACCCATCATGCTTTACTTGCAATGGCTTTTAAAACTTTGTAGAACTGGGCTGCAGGGAATACTTCATACCACTTTAGGTTCATTAAATACACCATCTTGCCAGTTCATATGATTCTTTACCAAAAGAATGGCTTGTATCCTGTGTGATATATTTTGTATTCCAACAGTGCTTGCTTCCTCAAAACACACTCTCTCCATGTTGGCTCCCAAGCGAGACAAGACTACTTGCTCTATGCATCGTTTTGTGCATCGTCATTCACTTTGCCTCCCTGATTTGGGACGTTACAAGTCTAGATCCTCACAACCTTGATGGCTGTGGCAGTCAGCTTAAATCATCACACTGTTATGACCTTGCTTACCCACCCTGACACACTAGACTGAATTAGATGGCCTGCTTTGTAATTGCTGCGCCGGAGAAATGCTGCACCTTAACCACCTCTCTGTGTGATGTAACGTGTTGTTCGGTGGCTTTCGATTTACAGTCGATGGGAGTTATTAAAACACAGGCCACTGGTGCCTTTTACGAATGCGGCTGTGTCGTGCAAGGCTGCTATTACGACTTGACACGGAGGACTAAACACACTGAGGCGGAGCGTTGGCACATGGATAGTCACATCTCTCCTTGACCCGATGCTGTAGTTTATGCACGCAATAAAAACACACCACGACTATTAAAAGTCAGAGGTCCTCATATAGAAAAGTTACCATGAAACAAAGAACAGGCAGAACGTCCCCTGTGGTGACTGAGCCAAATATCCAGGGACACAGAGTGAAGCCGAGCGGAGAGAGAGTCAGGGGATTGTCTGTAAAGTGTTTGTTGTCGATGCTGGTAGAATCTGTGAGATACCTACACACTAGCATACTGGGATCATGAGATAGTTCTTCTTGTGTGTGTGTGCACACGCGTGCATGTGTTTGTGCATATGTGTGAGTTCTCTCTAACAAGGTCCTGAACATCATTAGGACACACACCATGGTGCCATTATCTGCACCAAGAGAGCCATGCAGGGCCCCAGTGGCTGATGGGATTAAGGAACAAAGAGAATCATGGGATTAGTCTGGCATGGTAGAGATGGAGGAGTCTGGAAGGCAACCATTTTGTTTACCTTTTTCTTTATTTTTTCCCCATTTCCTCTCTGTTGTGTTGTGACTCCCTGTCGGGGGTGTGCGGAGAGTGATATCTTGTTTGGCTCCTGACAGCACCACTTGGAGAGGAAAATGAAAAGAGATGGCGATAACACGCATCCACACACACCTCCTGCCGGCCTGTCCACCCCACGCTGTTCATAGGGCAATTCAGGCCTGGCAATTTAGGGCTGAGTTAAAGTGGAGGGACAAGCCTAAAATAGTGAGGCAAGGTGACAGAGGGAAAGAGAAAAGAGGAGACCTGGGGAGTGATTGGTGGAATGGTGGGGGACAGATGTAATTTTCAGACAACGGCAGGGGAAGTGATGACATTTTCTGGGTGCAATTTGTGTGTGTGAGTGTTTGTGTGCGCGCGTGTGCATGCGTGGGTGTGCATGTGTGCCTATGTGCGTGTTTGTCTGCGTGGTATGAAATGTGGAACAATGCAGATGCTAAAGTAGCACTTGGATGGAGGACAAAATGTGTCTCATTTTGGCACTGTGATTGTTTGGAGACACTTTAAAGTTTTCATGATATAATGGCCATCAATAGTTAGCTTGCAGACACATTTGTCCTCAGACTAGACAGAATAAGTTAGCTGGCACTGTAAAACTGATGATTGTCAAGGAACTCACATTTAAAAAACTTGTGTCTTTAGGATCCAGCGGCTAAAAAAATACTGCCGAGAAGCACTATGTCCAGCAAATGAGCTTTAATTTGTGGGAAGGACACAATTTGATATTCCTATCAATGCAATTTGTGACTTTTATTTTGCCTTCTGTGTCGGACTTGCCAAACTTGATGTTATGCAGAGAGAACATTGTTCGATACATTATTCTCCCGGCTGTCTTGGTAGACAATTAGTCTGACAGATGAATTAAAGAAATATGAGGCCATTTTCTGCAGGAGATGGATCCCTCCTGCCTAAGCATATATCCGTTTATGGAGGGAAGGCCTATTTTCATATCACAGAGAGGGGAAACATTAAATCTTTAGTGTTTGGTAATTGAGTGGTTTAATAGCAGCACTCTCAAAGTGAACCAAGGGCATCTTTGTTTTTGGATTCAAACTTTCAATGCATGAATAGCTCCAATGGCTCCATTCAGGGTCAATACAAATCATGTACTGTGGGTAATTTGCATGATTACCTGTAAAGGTTTGGTCACAATGCTCAGAAATGTATCCATGTCTTCCCACTCTAATTACAAAGAAAGTAAAATGTTTGAATACGCTGAGTGGAGCCTCCTCTCCTCCCTCCCTCCCAACCAACTCTCCACACCTTCATTAAGATCAGGATTTAAGGTGGGTGTCATTTTTTATTCCTTCCCTCTATAACCTTGAGTGACGGCGTTAAATTAATCTAAATGAAGCCGGTGATGTCATGTCGTCACCATAAACATGGCAGGGCAGTTTCCTGTTATGAAGCTGTCCTCTTGCCTCATCCTTCCCTCATTATTTTGACAGCAGGTCAGTCGAGGAGTTAGAAGGTGTTAAGAAGGAAATGACAGATTCTGCTATTTATGTCTCCTCGTAGTCTATCCATTAATTAAGCTTTTTATTCTTCAGTAAGCTTTATTGGGCTGGGTCATGATATGACTTAGTTGTTGTTAATTTATAAGTATAGCCAAGGTTACAGACAAAGGCAAATATATCACAAAACCCCTCATAATGTATTCAGATATTTGTATAGTTTAGAATATATAACCAATCCGGTGACATCAACCGATTTATAAAGGTGTAAACATGCAGGTCATGACCTCATGAAATCACAAAATCTATGCGGCCAAGCAGATTTTATTTGAGCATTCTTCTGAAGATAAGACAGTGTTTATTGGCTCCTCTTGTGACCTCCTTGTCCTTGTGAATCCCACTGAGACTGTTAAAGTCTTGATGGAAGGTCCCCTCCCAGTATAAAGCACTCAGCCTCTGCAACAACAACTTTATCGAACACCTGTGGGATCAGGTTTTTACGAGCTCATCGGCTGCATGATTTTACACTTTCCAATTGGCAAAGCGGCATATGCTGCAGGAAAGAAACACTGAGTCCTGAAGGCACCTGGACCGACCCCGCCGTCCATGACAATAATTCACATAATTCAAAATGCTGTGCCCTTTATTATCTCACCGAAAAAATAATATGACTAGTAATTTGTTTGAGTTTGATTAGGAAAATAAAAAGTGGACTGCAATATTCATCTCGAACCATTTGGCTGATTCTAGTGAACATTATTTGATGATTCTGTACTAACTATAAATGCGTCATTACATTTTGCCATTATCTGACACATTAGCAGCCAAAATGATGAGTCAACAAAGATTGTCCAAAGTGTTAATAGTCGTATTAGCACTCTTTTTTTTTACGTGCATCTAATAACTATGGCTATTTGCATGCATTTTGCATAACCACGTTGGCAGGGGCTTACTTTGGAAGAGCAGTTACCTCCTTGCGGCGCAGCACCTCAATTCTTTTGGGGGAAGTTGAAGCTCTGCAGAAGCCCAATTTTCATTTTCATGGCTCCATTTACATGCTGTCCCACTGTCTGGCCCTCTGAGTTATATCAGGGAGCTTTATCACTTGAAATGAAGCAGAGATAAATGTTGCTGAGAAAGTGTAAAACACAGGTCCCTCAACAGTATGTATGCGTGTTGTGTGTGTGTGTGCGTGTGTGTGTGTGTGTGTGTGTGTGTGTGTGTGTGTGTGTGTGTGTTTGTGTGTGTGTGTGTGTGTGTGTGTGTGTGTGTGTGTGTGTTATTTAGTGTCTAAACCCTGAGCCCTTGTGTGTGTAAACTATGAGCATTCTGCAGACTCGGCTTCTCACGCCATTCTTTCTGTTCTGCTGAGGATGCACTTCCTGTTCAGGGCTGCAGGAGGTCAATGTCTGACAGCACACACTCACACACACACACACACACACACACACATGCAAGCGTGCACGCACACACGCATGCACGCACGCACACCTTTCCTGACATTTGACACAGATATGGATCCACCTGCCACTAAAGGAGTCCATTCCCCTGGTGACATTTACCTGGGGTTACCAGAAATCATTAGTTAAGGTCAGTTTCATATGAGGTGCTGAAGGGGGTAGGGGGGGTAGCAGACTTGATGCCATCCAGTTCTCCACTGGGCTGTATAGCTGAGGGATGTATAGCAATGGCTGCACTGTATAAAAATGCCCTCTGAAATAGATCTGACACACGTTGAATGTGTGGAAAACAGCTCTGAAAATACAGCTCTTGTCCTCTAACCATGCCGCGCTTATATTGAATTTTATTTGAGAATACAGTATCACTGTATTACCTCCGTTAAGTGTCCTAGTTTCTGTGTTTGCTTGCACCTACAGTGCCCCAGTTATCTTGTTTGTACTTACATCCTTTCCCCAGTCTCGCTTTTCTTTCTTTGGGGGATGTTTTAGTGAACTCTCTAGCCCTCCTGAGAGGCTGTCGTCTCCACTCCCTCTGAAAACACATATCTCCAGAGAATAGGAGAAGAGAATCAAAGCATTGTGAAAGAATAATGCTCAGAAAATATATGGTAAATACATACACAATGAGTGTGTGTGTGTCTATATGTATGCAGCTGCGAGGAGGTAATGAGTGCCAGTGGAGGGATTAGGAACAGGTTGATGCACAGAGGCCTTGCTGAATTATTATCTCTCATAGACTCCTCTCTATTTCTCAGACTCAGGATACATAAAGTATCTATCTATCTATCATCTATCTATCTATCTATCTATCTATCTATCTATCTATCTATCTATCTATCTATCTATCTATCTATCTATCTATCTATCTATCTATCTATCTATCTATCTATCTATCTATCTATATATCTATCTGTCCACCTTTTTCCGTTTTCCTTCTGTATACCCAATACCTGATTTCTCAATATTTATCGAGGTGGAAAAGCATCCAGTGACTTGGGATTCAGTGAAGTTTGATACAGTGCATAACAATGAGGAAGTCCATGGACAAAAGAAAATCCAACCTTTAGAGCTCACAAATGGAAATGGATTAATTAGAAGGCAACCTCATTAGTTCACTCAGAATCAGTTAACAGGAAGGACAACATTATTCTGATCATGTACCATTGGCGTAAGTTATTTCTTTCTCTCACTCCCCTTTTCCGATGTTCTGTGTCTTAAGTCAAAGGCAAACTGACCGGATGTAAGTGTCAACATAGACTCATAATCGGTTAACCGGGGATTATTGAGAATCATGAATCATTTAATGACGCAACATGAAACGACACTGTGACATAATGTAATATCACAGCACAATTCAGTTTAATCATACCTGGGGGGTAGTTGATCGAGTAGGCAGAAAAACATAGTAATACACACAGAAAAAAATAAAATCCAATAAAGAAAATAGAAGTGACACATATCACAGGTGGATGATGGTGAGCACCCCGAGGAAGTGCAACAGAAGGAGGGCAGGGGAAGGTGGGCGGAAGAGGGAGGCTGGAGTTGAGGAACATGTCAGCCTCAGGGAGAATGGTGGCCCTCCTGGGAACAGTCCTGGGCTTCACATCTGCCAGAAGGGATCCAAACAGAGATGAGAATAGCACAGGCAATGTCTTGTCAAAGGTGGTATTTTTGTGTCTGTGGGTCATAAAATGAGCTGAGACTTCAACGCTTATTTTGATATGATATGATACAAGATAAAGTATCATTTTTCACACCCGTGCCTAAAATATGTCCTCCTCACACCACAAAGCCACAAAATAAGCACTGTCTGCCCCAATGCAAGCACGCACGCACGCACGCACGCACACACACACACACACACACACACACACACACACACACACACACATGCACACACATACATCCA
>OMLI01081036.1:3187-14749 GCA_900302605.1 Rondeletia loricata | reverse complement strand
CACACACACACACACACACACACACACATCAAGGAGGTGCAGCAGACACCAGTCCTCCTGATAGTGCTGCATTCCTGGGTGTACAACAGACTGGGGGAGGAAAGGATGGCTGGAGATGTGGAAGCCAACCAGAGGCGTATGGGTTTTAGAGCTAATAAAACCGTATCAATGGAAATATATACTCATTCCTTCCATCAACCTAGCTATCCCTCAAAAATTATATACAGATAGGAAGTATATTTAAAAAATACTTGGTTTTGTCCACAGTGCCTTAAAGGGGGAGTTCACCCAAAAAACTATTTCACCTATTTCCCCACTTACCCTGGGTGTTATCTATCCATCCAGATAGTTTCTGTGTGATTTGACGTTGTTTCTAGATTATCTGCCCCTCACTCTGATATAATGGGCCTCAATGGGGGCGCTGAAAGCGCCCAAAAATCACATTAGAAAAACGTTCCAAGTATAATGACTCACGAAACCCCACGTGCTTTGTACTGCATGGTTGGATTTGGAACTACTTGTCTCTGGGCAAAGATCCACCTAAGTATGCACACTGGGAGTATTCAGGGGCGGAGAGTCAACTGCAGAACACGTGCACTTTGTTGACATACTGGCATCGATACACTGCTGCAAGCGTAGTAACACACAGTTGAGTAGTTCGGTAGAAAGTAGTTCCCAATCAAACCGGGTCATTATATTTGGAAAGAGACGTTGCAGTCGAGTTTTTCTAATGTGATCTTTGGGCTCTTTCAGCACCACAAACATTCCCCCCATTGAGGCCCATTGTATCGGAGAGAGGGGCAGCGAAAATCTAGAAACCTCGTCAAATCACACAGAAACTACAGTATCTGGATGGGTACCCAGGGTAAGTGGGAAAATAGGTGAAATTGTGTTTTGGGTGAACTGCCCCACTAAGGCTGGAACATGCTTCTCCGTCTGCACGTAAACGGGTGTCGTTCGAATACGTTCTTCGGATACGTTCGCGTGGCTGTTTTCTTTTATACGTGTATGGAACGTTAACGTATCCACTGGGAGGCAGTGTCATGTTTAGTAAACCACAATGTACAGAAAACATAGAAGAAATCCAGACACAGAAATCCGTTTTCACCCCCAGTGAAAGTGTAATCAGACCGATGAATTCGTGAAACAAAGAAATGGCATTGTTGCATGTCTCAACAGAAATGGTCAGGACAAGGACAAGACGGGAAACTATATTGAATGCGGTGAAGAGGAATTTAGTTGCCTACGCTCTGTTTCTCTTCCGTTGTCCTACTTCCTGTCGGGAATTCAACCAGTCTGCTTACGCGCAGGATCGCACAACACGTTGTTGAGATTTGGGAGGAGTGCGCATAGGCTCCTCTGCGAGCCTCTGCAACCTACGGTTACCCATAACACCCTTCGCTGCGTAGCAACGCAGATACGTTTACGTGTCTTCGCAGAAGTATAATTCCCTCTTTACAGTACAGTTATCATGTTGGCATACTCCACTCATGCAGTGTAACAGGCAACATGAGAGCTTGTGTTGCACTAATTGCCTCCCTGGAGTTATAAGTTCCCTGTGTCGTGCTGCTTACACGGCACAGCGTCAGGGTGTGACAGCACTGACGGGAGGAGAGTGAGCGTGACACACCGCTCTCGTTGGGTGGCTTGTCTCACATCCTGCCCTTCCCCATCAGCTTCACCCTTACATCAGGGAGTGTTTGACCCCGCCCGAGGCACCCAGCGCCACCACAGAAAGAGGTGGGGGAGGTGGGGAGGGTTACCAAAATACCCCCTATCACCGCGGCAACAGCAGCAAACAGCAACAGGCAGTCAAGCCAGAAGCGCACAAACATACACACACACACACACACACACACACATACAGAAAAACAGACATCCCTAACAGGAAAAACCCCTGAGGCTATGAGAAAATGGTGGAAGGAAGGAAGGAGTGTGAGAGGGAGGGACAAAAGAACAGCTATGCTAAACACTGGAAATGAAGACTGATAATGACTTGGTTTTTTTTGCCTTGACCTTTCTCACTTATGCATACCCCTCAGGACCAATATAATTGAGCAGTCGAATGATTAATCCTATAACTGTAGGTCACGTCATTGTGATTCCACGTTTAAAATCAATGAATAGAATGTGGGTTCAATAGTGACGGAAATGGTCCGTAGCAGACTCCATGGATGCACACACCTCTTGCCTGCTTGGTTTTGATTGAGGGGCCAGATCGGAGGGTAACAGCTTGTTGTCCTGCTGGGCTCTCCGGCTAATTATAACAGAATGCTAATGAAACACAAGATTACCTTCATGCCCTTTGACCTTCTGTGGCCACAGCACTTCCCCAAAGAAGGCCTGGAAACAATCAGACCTGACCAGAACCCCTCCTGCTCTCTCCCCCTCCCCCCCACTCTCTCAATCTGCTTTCTGTCTCACAGAGCTTTCTTCACATATCCCCAACACCCTGGTAAATCTAGATCTCCATTTGGTTGATTCTGTAAACAGCTCCAGAAGAGCAAAATGGAGGAGAGACCAACTCTCTTTTTGGTCTGGTTTTTTAAATAGACTTTCTGACCACCAGAGAAGCTGTTGACCGTAGTTTTCTGTCACAAGAGGCAAAAGGAGCGGGAAATGGCGGGTAGCGAGATTAAAGAGCACAGGATGGGGGTTGAAATGTGATCTCATGATTATGGGCTCCAGATTCATCACTATCTATATAAGCACTACAGTGGGCAGGGGGAAATATGATATTTGGGAGGAGACAGGAGCATAAAGTGGCTGTGGGAGACAGGAGTAGGAGTGGGCAGTGATCCAGTGGTCCGTCTGGCTCTTGCTGTGTGAAGTGGTTGACACGTTCCCTTTACTCCTAGATTAACTCCATAACTCTGTGAGAGAGTTGGAATAGTGCTCTCCTCCAGCTGAACCAACAGACCTTACCCTCCTTACCCTCCAATCTTGGAGCTGGTTCATGTTTTACCATGTGCCCATGGTTCTTGGCACCAGCTCACACAACAACTGCATGCCAATGTCAAGTATTTCTTGAAGGGGAGAAAATAAATGCTTACATTTAGGGCAGAATTTTGCTTTCCCCGTGGTGTGCCCTGGTGGAGTTTTTGCCTGGTGACTCCAGGCTCTATTTTATCACCTCAAGCCTTTTGACCTGGGTGGTCCCAAAACCACTGGGCCACAGTGCTCCATCTGGGCGCGAGACCACTGAAAACACTGTTGAGAATTTCCAACCAGCTAAATCTTTACTCTTTTCATCCATGGTGAATGCTTTGTAACTCTATTCAAAGTTATTTTCATTTTTTTCCATATGTTGTACAGCATTATGAAATCCACCTTTGAGGAATTACAAATGTTTGCATCGGGAATGAGGGTATTCAGTGCTTATGTGTAGTAGGGAGAAGAGACAGAGGTCATCAAACAAAGGCAAAGCCGGAGAGCGATGATTGTGTCATTTCCTCGGCTTTGCGTCAAGTGGCGCTCATTAATTGTGATGAGGTGTCGGACGTCATCTGCCTCTGGCTGTCAGGTGGAAGATGGATGTCCCTGAGATGTTTCACTGTGGCTGGAGCTGAACCATGCTCTGGGGAGATCCATCAGACCTGTATAAGCAGCCATTGTCCTCTGGGGAAGACGTACACACTCCTCCACAACCCTGGGACCCTCTGCTTCTTCCTCTCCCTTGCTTTATTCAAACAAAAAAGGAGTTAAAGACATTGAGGGAGGAAGGAAGTTGAGATTAAGTGGCTCTGCTTAAATTTATTTTACATTAGTGGTTTTGCAGATAATCAAACATCACCACTGACATGTCACCGGGGTATTACGTCTGAGAATTTGTCTTCTAACTGTCTGTCTTTCAACAATGACAATCTCAGTGGCTTGTGCCCTAGAATCCTTAATATATAATACAGTAATTTGTGGATCAGTTTAAGTTCAGATTTAAACTTAACTAATGTACTGTATGCATTATTCAACAAGCCCATTTTCCAAGCCCAAACCAGGCAGCTGCATCCAGGCTATCCAGCTAACCACTGTCCTGCGCGGAAGTAGGGCAGGACTGTATGTCTGCTCTGTGCCAGCTAGGCTCACTAGACTTGCAAGCAGTTAAAGTTCAGCCGTGGCATGGCAGGTGGTGTGTGGTGTATCTGTTTTACTACTTTCACATGAGTTGGCTACAGATTGAGTTGTTCTTGAGCTCAGAGCTTCAACAAACTTTGCAGTGCCTTTGGAATCTGCTGGCAAGAAATGTATGTAATTATAAGAGGTTGCCCACAAGATGAATATTTAACTAGCAAATCTCATTTGCAGTTATATGGTAATGTGAAACTCTGAAACTCTTTAAGGCCCTCAACTTTGTTTGAGAAATGAAACCATTGAGACTTGAGCCAAGCCGAAATGGTACATGCCGTTTCATACCCTATCATTACAGCAAGCACTGCTCTTTTAAAAAGAAACAGACCTCATGGGGCATGCATTATATTACGATTTGTCTTGAGGGAAAACCACAGAAGTTACACTGCCTTCACATGATGTTATGCAATTTAAACTATGAGTGGAATATGGAGATATGCATTTTAAACAGGCATGTGATTATCTCCAAGGCTAATGTCTTCGTCTGACTAACAATGGGCTGCTTTGAATCTATTTATAAAGACTGATTGTTTTTGCCAATTTAATAATCAAATGTCAAAGTAGGCGCATCATGGGGCCCAACCACCACTGCATCCCAGCTCCATAAAAATGGGCCTCAGCATGTTGGCTGGCCGCTGGGGAGAAGAGAAGGAAAATAAAGATTCCCACCAAGCAGTTGATAACTGGGTGTTTGATGGCAGGTGGTTAATATAGTCTGTCAGAGCTGTGTGTTCAGCAGCTCAGCACAGTTTCAGCATGACAGCCTGTGGTTAGATTTAGGATTTTTTTTTTTTTATTCATTGTGCACACATCCATCTAGGTGTAAAGCCTCACTGTGATGAATTGCCTACTCTGCTCTTTGTCTCCTGTTTTTTTTCTTCTTTTTTCTCCAGTGTATGTAATCATAGCTTATCCTGATTTCAGACCAAAATATAACCAACAAATCTTTCTCTACCCCAACCCCCACCCCCCACATTTTTTCCAGGATGGCTCCAAGCAGAGGCAGGTGAGGAAGAAGACGGTTTCCTTCAGCTCCATGCCGAGTGACCGCAAGATTAACAGCACAGCTGCCTGCATGGCCTTCATGATGGAGGGCTGTGAAATGAAGAAGGTGCGCTCAAACTCACGCATGTACAACCGCTACTTCTTGTTGGACCCAGACATGCACTGGCTGCGCTGGGAGCCGTCCAAGAAGGATTCAGAAAAGGCCAAACTGGAGATCAAGAGCATTAAGGAGGTCCGTCTGGGGAAGAAGACCCCAGTGCTGCGCAGCAATGGCCTCTCAGATCAGTTCCCTGACGAATGCGCCTTCTCTATCATCTATGGGGATAACTATGAGTCATTAGATTTGGTGGCCAGTACAGCAGATGTAGTCAGCACCTGGGTGATGGGCCTGAGGTACTTGGTGTCCTATGGCCGGCACACTGTGGACATGGTGGAGCCCAGCCAGCCCAGCCTGCGAACTTCTTGGATTGGCTCAGTTTTTGAGCTGGCAGATATGGAGAAGGAGGGACACATAGACCTGTTCAGGGCCACCCAGATCATTAAAGGGCTCAATCCTGGAATGAAAGAGTCCAGGATTGAGCTGAAGTTCAAGGAGCTCCAGAAGGCCAAAGACCAGTATGGAGAGGGCATTGACATTGACACATTTGTGGAGGCCTACTGTGAGCTCTGCACACGACCAGAGATTTTCTTCCTGCTGGTGCAATTCTCCAGTAACAAAGAGTATTTGGACAGTAAAGATCTAATGCTATTTGTAGAGGTGGAGCAGGGTGTTGAGGGTGTGACAGAGGACATGTGCAGGGATATTGTTCAGAAATTTGAGCCATCCGCTGAAGGCAGGGAGCGGGGCTACCTCTCCATTGACGGCTTCACACACTACCTCCTCTCCTCCGAGTGCCACATCTTCGACCCCCAGCACAAACGCGTGTGCCAGGACATGACCCAGCCCCTGTCCCACTACTACATCAACTCTTCACACAATGCCTCCCTCCTGGAAGACCATTTCTGGGGCTCCTCAGACATCAGCAGCTACATCCGAGCTCTGAGGATGGGCTGTCGCAGCCTTGAGGTCATCGTATGGGACGGCCCAGATAATGAACCAGTAGTGTATGTAGGCAGTTCTGTAGCCTCACAGCTAGCTTTCGCTAAGGTCCTGGACATTATAAACCAATATGCTTTTGAGAGCTCTGAGTATCCCCTGATCCTCTGCTTGGTGACCCACTGCTGTATCCCCCAGCAGAGGGTCATGGCCCAGCACATGAAGAAGATTCTTGGGGACAAGCTGTATGTTGAACCCCCCAACAAGGAGGAACACTACCTGCCCTCCCCAGAGAAACTCAAAGGTAAAATCCTCCTGAAGGGTAAGAGGCTACCCCCCAGCTGCACTGACACAGAGGGGGAGGTGACAGATGAGGAGGAGGGTCTGGAGATGTCCAGGAGAGTGGGGGCTGATGAGAAGGACCAGCTGAATGGCTTGGGCTGTAAGAGACTCAGGCTGTGCAGGGAGCTGTCTGATCTTGTGTCTCTCTGTAAGTCAGTCCAGTTCAGGGACTTCGAATGCTCTAAGAGGGACCAGAAATACTGGGAGATCTGCTCCTTCAATGAGGTGGATGCAAACAGGTTTGCCAATGAGTTCCCAGAGGATTTTGTGTGTTATAATAAACGCTTTCTCTCCAGGGTATATCCCACACCCATGCGGATTGATGCTAGTAATATGAACCCCCAGGACTTCTGGAAGTGCGGCTGCCAGATTGTGGCCATGAACTATCAGACCCCAGGGCTGATGATGGACCTCAATCTAGGCTGGTTCAGGCAGAATGGGAACTGTGGCTATGTGCTTCGGCCGGCCATCATGAGGGAGGAGGTGTCCTACTTCAGTGCCAATGCTCGCGACTCTCTGCCGGGTGTGTCCGCCCAGCTCCTTCACATCAAGGTCATCAGCGGGCAGAACCTGCCCAAGCCCCGTGGCTCTGCTGCCAAGGGTGATGTTGTGGAGCCCTACATCTATGTGGAGATCCATGGCATCCCAGCTGACTGTGCCGAGCAGAGGACCAAGACTGTGTCCCAGAATGGTGACAACCCCATTTTTGATGAGAGCTTTGAATTCCAGATCAACTTACCTGAACTGGCAGCACTGCGCTTCGTGGTGCTGGATGATGACTACATTGGAGACGAGTTCATTGGCCAGTACACCATCCCGTTTGAGTGCCTGCAGCCAGGCTATAGACATGTCCCTCTCCAGTCTCTGACCGGGGAGTTCCTGCCCAACACCACCCTGTTTGTCCATGTAGCCATCACCAACAGGCGGGGTGGGGGCAAGGCGCATAAGAGGGGCCTTTCTGTTAGGAAGGGCAGGAAGGCTCGGGAGTACACCTCCACCAAGACCACAGGGATCAAGATAGTGGACGAGCTCTTCAGAGCCTCCACCCAGCCCCTCAGGGAGGCCACAGACCTCCGAGAGAATGTGCAGGTAAGGAACTGGATAGTTATTTCAGAGGTGTTATCACCAACTCTCATCATAATAAAAAAAATTGTATTCACCATCGTAATAACATTTTATTATTCAATTGAAAAGCAATTAGTACATGCTGCATAATACATTGAAGAAGGTTTGAAATAATAACCAAAACTCAATCACATTACCAAAATATAATGAGCTCATGAAACTGTCTTATTATGTGTGAAGTTATGAATCAATTACTGTAGTAATTAAAATATACAGCTTTATTACACAGTTGTGTCACATGACATGTTGGAATGAAGGTTAGTCTATATGAACATGAGTGCTGCTCCTGTTCCTATTCAGCTTGCATTCCACCATGTGATAAAACTGTTCAAACATTTAATGAGTACAAAAAAAGTCACCAATTGCGACAGAGAAAGCAAGGGCTCAGTATTCTTAATAATGTTTGTAATCATGCTGTTGTCTCTCTTTGAGCTTCAGTGAATAGCAACAAAACTGCTTTGTGTTGGCTCAGAGCTCATCTGAGTCCGTTGCTGTTGTGGATAGAGCTTTGTCGTTAATTGTGCAAATTACAGTAATGTTGTAGAAGAGGGGAGTACTAAAGTGACAATGTTGTACAATGAAGAGGTTTATGAATAGTGTAATCATTAATGGGGGACAATTAGTGCCCAGGGGAAAGGGCCAGGTTGCTAGGCACTTAGGTTACTACTTTAAAACTCCACTTGATGAACCAGTTTATATTGGTAACTGTTTATTTGGCTGACAGTTTGTAGCAAAGGCCTTTCAGTGCAGCTTGTCATTTTGTTTGTGGTGACTGAAGCATGTGATATAAAGCTTGTCTCATTTTCTTTGGTCTTTCTTTGGTCTTTTCTTTGGAGATAAGGAGAGGAAGCGAGCCTTTTACATGCCCTATGCTGTGCATCATCAGTAGTCTGGTTTAGGCTGGCAGACTCTTATATAATCCATCTTGCTGTATAACTTTATTAGCTGTCTGAATTGTTGACACAGCTCCATCTCTCTGAGCTGTTTAGCTCCATCAACAATGGTTCTTGTACCTAGGAAATTACTGTTTCCTTAATAAAAGATCAGCTAGTGTAGTAAACAGTGAAAATAATTATAAAAGCAGTATCATAAACTGTCATAAAACAGCATAAAATCTATAAAAACAAGAAGGTACCACAAGATGAAAAGATAAGAATCAAGGGCAAAAACAATATAATAGTAACAATAATGTAATGAAAACAAGGTGCATCGTCAAGCCCATTGTCAGTTTGACTTGCTTCTCGCTTCTCTTTGTTTCCTACCCTATTTCTTTGTTCCTTTGATAAATTTTTCCCTTTTCCCCCTTGTTTTTTCCGCATTGTTCTTACTCCAAAGCATCCTTTCTTTCTGTCATTCTTTATACTTTTTTTCTTTAATGACTTATGTTATGTGTTTCATGTGGAAGCTTTAAAATCAGAGACCCATTTGAAATAATATGGAATTGACAGTGATTTAAACTACATTAAGTTCCAGCAAAGGGATCCGGCAGAATGCTTATTTTTTGTCCAAGTTCTATAGTTATGTCAACATGACAGCTTAGTCTGTGCCAAGAAGATTTTCTTTCTTAATGAATATATCTATAGCAGAGATGTTACCTTATGAACCTCGTGAGTACATTTTCTTTGGTTCGTTATCTGCTAGGTTCTCCGAAATTCCCTGATGTGTTGAAACGCCCATTCCTCTGTGTAGCTTGGCTGTGAATTGTAACAGGTCTCTCCAAGGACTTTGAAAGGCATTATACCATTGGAAGGATGTAGGCTTAACAACAGCAAGACATCAATTAATGTTGAAGTCTTCTTTGAGGAGGCATAAATCTAGGCCAAGATGCATGTATGTTCCTCCAGATAGCTGAAGCTAATATAATACACTCCATATTACATATTCATGTCATAAATACCAAGGTCTTTCAGTCCATCTATAGGGAGCGAGGCTGCGGTAGCTAGCCCATTTTCTCTGTGCTAACCTCAATCTAATGGCATGGCAAACAAAAGGCCAGACCAAACTAAATAAGCAGAGATGTGATTAGAGATCCTGTGGCATGCTGTCATGCATTTTTCAGTTGTGGAAATAGGCGTGTTCTAAAATAGGACCTAATTTTCCCCTCCAAGACCCTAATACAGCGAGAGATACGTTTGTGTTCCGGAGGTGAAATTGATCCTGTAATTTTAGAGGTAGTTACATTAGTAAATTATAGCCTGAATGGGATAAGAGGAGTGTAATTTTCAGGGAAATCATTGGAAATAAAAGTGAATAACAGTGAATAACGAATAATGTTAGTGTTGCTTGTTTGAATAATCAAAATTTGTGACACATGGATACAGCAACAATTTGTCATTATTAGGTCCTAAATCTTAGCTCGACTGTGAGTTAGCATGGGAACCAATCATGAACAAGACATGAAATGTGGCTTATTGTTAAGTCGAGCCAGTAAATCTGACTCAGACTAATCGAACACATCCTAGCTATGATTGAACTCAGATGATCAGAGGCATGCCATGTGTCACAGCTGACACTTTAATCTGTTCTGCAGCTCTGAATCATCTCTCATTGGTAACAAATGGCCTCAGAATCTATAGGCCTATATGAAAAATGGCGATAGGTGGATAAATTATTGGATGTGAATCAGTGAAGTATTCAGGGCATTTTTTGTATACGACAAACAAAATGGCCCCAGCCACTGCTCCTTCAACCACATTTCCCTCAGGTTTGAAATGTAAATTTTCCGTATTGAAATGAAGAGACGCAATGGGAGAGAGGAAGGCTTTAAAGAAGATAAATGAAGGCCTCCTGAAAAGAGGATCTTGGCCCTTTAAATGTAATAAATAGAGAGTTGTGAAAGCTTTGTGTGGAGCCTGGGGCCTTGGATCTGTATGGCTAGAGGGCAGCCAGAGGGCCTGTGGGCAGCAACCCACAAGGCAGCAACCACTTTTAGGCTTCGTCACTGAGTTCTGTCTTAATAAAGAACTGTGTGTCCCCTGAGTCTCAGCCGATGACTCCCACAGCAGTGGAGAATAGACGGAGACGCACACCGCACACATCTACTGTACCCACACTCGCTGACATCTCCCTGATATAAGGGCATATGACCTTGCTACCCAAGTAAGCAGTGCAGCACTAGCACACACACACTTACGCACATGAAATGGCACCGTCAAAAGCGTTATTTCACCTTGCCGAGCTCTTACAAAACTCATTTTTATCCTCAAAGTGCCACGCTTCCAGGTGGTCCGCTTTGAACAATAACAGAGAGACAAGTACATCTGACTATGAAAGAGATCGGGGAGAGCCATGCACATTGACAGGCGGGCAGACACAGAGGAGGCGCCATGTTTCGTATGTGGATCTAGGCAGCAAATGTATTATGTCTCAGTAGGGGACTGAATGAGGTTCCTTCCTGGGTGCTGCTGCCCATGGATCCTGTAAAGCAGAGCTGGAGCCAGAGGAGGGCTGCCGGCCTGGATCTTTGTTGTTCTCTGAGAGGATTGCGTGCCAGCATAGGCTCTCCCTAATTCACTACCAGAGAGAGAGACAGAGAGCGAGAGAGAGAGAGGCAGAAAGACAGAGAGAAAGAGACAGAAACAACCGCAGTGTAACCAGACACGCAGCTCTAATTTGGGGAATGTTGGAAGAGGGGTAAAGTGGGGGAAGGGGGGTAATTAAAAACACAAGCCTCCCGTTGGGTTTAGTTGCACCGTGGCCTGGAAACAGTATGGCTTTTATTGCACAACAATTATCTAAAATATCATGCATGCGCGCCCATACACACACACAGACACACATGCATGGAATTATACAAAGTGTAATGAATGGGAACAATTTATGTGTAATGGCACACACTCAGACATAAACACATGCAGTCACACAAGCTCATACCTCATCCACACACACACACACACACACACACACACACACACACACACACACACACT
>OMLI01080930.1:11347-21448 GCA_900302605.1 Rondeletia loricata | reverse complement strand
TCTCGATGACACTGTCACCTTACCTGTAAACACTCTGTGTTGACAAAGCAATTTCTCCATCATCATGCTTGTGTGTGAACTATACTGACACTGCATGTATGCTCCTGCACTCACCGCATGCCTCTATAGATCATGATTTTGAGTCATGCCTCCTGGGAATATCAATATTTGTTGAGGAAACGTCAATGACGCCTTCAACAGTGGAGTGACCATACGTATGATTACTGAAATGGTAATATCTTTACCTTAAAGAGAGGAGGAAACGCATACCTGTACCGGCGAGGTGCAGGCCAACCGGACTGAATGTACTCAAACAAAGAAGTCGCTGCACACTCATAGCTCTGATGAATAGATGTATTTGGACATGAAAAAATCTTTGATGGTCATAACCCTAATGAAGGCAGCATGGACTGCTGAAACGTTGGTTTAAAAGATGTTCTGATGTCCAAATAAATCTATGCATCAGAGCTATGATTGTGCGGTGACCTTTCCTTGTTTGAATATCTTTACCTTCATATGTTGAAGGGGAACTGGCTATTCACTCTTATGAATATTATCACATCTGTATGACATTCATTCATTTTCAAGATGATGCTGGCATTTGGCTGAGATTCTATCCAGGTATGTGTAAAACATTGCCAAGAGACACGACTGAATACAAAAATGAAAGCACAGTGCAATTCATTTAGACTCTGCTGTGTCTAGATGCAGCAGCCAGGTTGAAAAACGACAAGTAACAGAAGATGGGCTCCTCATCTAGCACACACGATCTAGTAATTCTATCTAAAAAGACACTATGTTCATCCATTAGGGGTGACAGGATTTCAAAGTGCATGCCAGGTAGCAAGGCTTGGATATTTCAACCTAGTAATCTTATAGCTGTTGTAAAGGCAGCTTGTTATTCCAGTCTAGTAATCCTATAAATTGCGGTTGCGGTCCCTCCTATTGCAAACAGCATACAAGGTTGGGTCAGGGCATGACAGCTATATCAACTAGCTCAAACTGTTAGGTAAGCCAAGGTGGCACTGTCCAACGTATGACATTTGCTGGACACTTTCATCCAAAGTCCTTTAGAGTGCCATAAGTTGATATATTTTTAGTATTGGTGGCCCTAGTGAGAACTGAACCACAAACCCTTGCAGGGGTTATGCTGCACCCTACCCACTGAGCTATACACAGTGTTACTTAACATCTTAGTATAGCTGGTGCACCACAATGACATACTTGATCTACAAAAACATAGTCACATACTTACATATAATGAACCTTTTTGCAAATACACTTAAAACAACCGTCACATGCTGCAGATCCTTCAATCAAGTGATCTGTCAGTACCTTTTAGATGGAAGAGTCTTTAAAAAAAAACTGTTTTTTCGTACACTTCTGTTTCTGTTTGGATTGAGGATTTGGCCTTTAGACGATGCAGACGCCCGTGCTGACTCTGAGGACTCCATTAAGGAGATTATGCAACACAGGAGATCAGCCCAGAGAATCACCCCCAGACTAAAGACTGCAGACTTAATTGAAATGTGTGGATTGTTTCCAGCCCCACTAATCAGAAGACGTGCTAACCGGGGGCGGGTCGACTCCTTGGACCCACCGTGATACGGGAAGAGGTGAAAGTTCGCAACAAACTAATCACATTCAGTCTTAACATTTAACACTGCAATCCTCAGTGCCACTGGTTTAAGCTCACTGATTAAATCCCACTAGCGTTTCCCTGCGCTTCTTATAGTGCTAGAGCACAAAACTCCTCCTTTAGTATCATATGATACATTTCATAACATAGATTCCTTCCTAGCATGATGAAACCACCATCACTTGCAGTGGGAAACATATTTTCCAGTCAGGGAGGATGAATGCCATACACCACCCACTATTTTCTAATCAGCATCCCTCACCATAGGACAAGGAGGTTCCAGCCTCCTGAGTTAGTCATGTCCCCATATGGCTGCTGTAGTGTACAAAATATAATAATACTGATAAGTTATTAGCTAAACTAATTTAAGTGAATCTTAGATGCCACTAACATTCTAGTATGATGGTCAGGTGCAAATGACTTAATGACTTAAATGAATCCTGTTTTGTTTTTTAAATGGTGATACTGTATGTTTTGCCACTGAACAGCAGATTCCAGTTATGAAAGATGTATTCTTATTTAAAGAAATGGAGAGAATAATAATAATAATAATAATAATAATAATAATAATAATACCAGTAGCCTACTTTATTTGTCAGTTTTAGAACATTAATTTAACAGCATAAAATGATCTCTAATAAAGATGTATCACCTCTTGTTCCCTGTGAGTCATTTTTATTTAGCCGTTTAAAAAAAGATATTAATATTCATCCAATATTCATCCAAATCCAAAAGTACAAGATTTTCAATGAATGAGGTAAATGTTATGTGAGTATAAAAAATAATGTGTCGAATTAAACTTACCTCGTTATCCAGCGGTGGAAGAAGCCAGTCTAACGCCACTCACACATCCTGTTAGATTAGGTTATCCAACCAGTCTTAAGGAGCAGTATAAATCCCTCTGAAGCGTGAGGGTTTGACAGAAGGCAGGGCAGTTAGATACTAAAAATAAAAAGACAGATGTTTTTTTGTTTTTTTTTGTGATATAACAAAAACAACGTGATTTCAATCGATTTGGCCAGTGACACTGAATAACAGGGAAAATAAATAAATGATCATGTTGTTCACTAGCTGCCTTGTATTGCTTTTGCTTCTCTAATGTTATAACCACATGCTGCCCTTGTGGTTATAACTTATAGCACATCTGATAGTACAGCAACACAACCTTACAGGGGCTTCACATAAGGACAGTAGATGTCACTGGAAACCAATAAGTTCTTGTCATTTCTGACTGATGTTAAGCCAGTTCTTTTCACCTGTCTGTCTGCCTGTCCATCTGTCTGTCTGCCTGCCCATCTGTCCGCTTGTCAGTTTGCCTGTCTGTCTCTCTGCCTGTCTGTCCATCTGTCTGTCTGCCTGCCCATCTGTCCGCTTGTCAGTTTGCCTGTCTGTCTCTCTGCCTGTCTGTCCATCAGTGTAACAAGTCAGAAACTTAAGTTTACTTCCGTTTGTGCAGCATGGGGGTCGTTTTTCTCTTCGCTAGTAAAATCCTGTAAGTGAGCTAGCTACCTGTCGGTCTGCTTGCCAGGTGCTCTTGCTTGGCTTCTTATCGTATTTCACACTCATGCATAAGATTCGCTGGTCATATGCCATGTTTCTGCAGTGTGCTCACCTCTCTGCCCTCACTCTGTCCATTCACACTGTTTGAAAGTCAGAGGAGGGTGATAGATTAAATGAAAAGAGGACAAAGAGAGTGACTGATATTTTTTCTTATTGATTTCTTTGTGGGGTGAGCCATCATCAGTCAAGCTGACACCCTTTCTGGTTCTCTGCTAATTTAGTGGTTCATCACCTCTAGAGCATTTAAGGAAGGCATAAAGATTAGGGTTTGACTGATACGTGTTTTTGAATATTCATTGTTTCCCGCAGCATTGTATTTTTAGCAGGGTAGAAAAGCCTCTGAAACAGCATTTAGACCATCATGTGACACTAAAACTCACTGAAAAGCATACTAATGAATTTCTTTCAGGTGGGTTAGCAGCTCTTTGAGGTAGACCCACCGCTCTTTTCAATCCATTACTGCTTTTAAATGAAGAATTCATTCACAAAAACATTATTGAACAATTGAATTATGAAATGTCCCAAAAAAATAAAAATGTCATTGCAGGACTGTTGACAGGCCGATATCCAATATTTAATAAAAGGCCAATATCGTCCCGATATGTCGGCAAACTAATATATCGGTCTAACCCTAATGAAGATGATTTACATTCAGCATCAGTCTCCCTCACAACACAGTCCCTTGTAGTTTGAGGCTGATTTGGGCCTCATCACCAGAGTGTAGCTCTAAACCACCATTCCACAGCACATACAATACCCATAATGCAATTCCCTGGTCCTAATATACTCTGCTGGAACTTATTTCTTGTTGGCTTATAAAATATTTCTGCTCTAAACCCTTGTGTTGATTCCTAGTGAGGTCTCTGGTTCCCTGCTTCAGACTCAATGTATTTGTATAGGCAGGAATTAGATACCCTGGTGTCGCAAAGGTGCTGAAACGCTGCGGTTGCTGCCATGTTAATGAGGACAGACAGACAGACAGGTATTCGACTCTAAACAGTGGGTGTCTTCTTATTTAATGGAGCAAGGCTTTGTTGCAGTGGCATGGTTACTGCATGGGTTGCTGCTTTGAGAGAGTAGACTGGTTATGAATCTTTAAGCTTGCAAAAGTGATGGAGCCTAATAGCACGTATTTAACACACTCGAAATAAATGAATAATGCTCAGTGTTTTTACAGGGTAATTGCTGCCCACGTTTCTGTCAGAATCACTGAACCGCATGTATCTTTTGTGCTTTATTTGAAATAATATTGTGCTGCATTTCCTTATTCCTCCGTGGAGAAGTTTGTGTAGAAAATAGAAATAGTATACAGTGATAAAACAGTGTTTCTTTCGCTGTATATTCAGGCCTTGTTTGTCTCCGCCAGTGTTCTACTGGATCACTCTCTTTGATCAAACATGAATAATGAATGAGGGCAAGCTGCTAAACCTCCTTCACTATCGCTTGTCCTGATCGCTTGCGCCTGACATGACCGTTCCACCCAGGAACCCCATTATGTCAGCCAGGAACCAGCTCACATTTCAGACATGATAATATAGACATTCGCTGTCTCTCTGCATATATCCTACTTTTGGGTCAGTCACTACAGCTCCACAAGGCACGTGCAGTGTACTCCAAGTCCTCTTCTAAACCCGTTGAATTAGACACACACACACACACACACACACCCACACCCATAAACACACACGTGCACGACCAATCCTCTATCTCTGTTGTGTGGTTTGACGTAGGAACACAAGCGGCGTCATCACGGTGTACACAGTGATGACTCTTCGTTTGAGGCAAGAAGAAGCCTTCTGTTCTTCAAAGAGATCATTGCATCCACAATGAATAAGCACCATGAACAGCACACATTCACAACGCAGTCACTCATTCTCCACGATAACCCTCACATATGGAGATGCTGCTGACTCCCCAATGCTGCTGAGCTGATGACTGTTTTGCCCTTTTTAAATAGGAATGTTTCTAAAGCACGTTTGAACGCCCTCATGTCATCAAGATTGTGTTTTCACCAAATCATTCCTCTCTTTTTCATCTTTCGTTCATCATCTGACATGATAAGAATGCCAACGTTTCCCAAAGAGGGTACTGTGAATGCCTCTTTGCCATCTGACGACAAGAAATGATTTACAACATAATCAACATTACATGAGACAAGGGGAAAGGGAGACAAAAGCTGGCAGGTTTAAACGCAGCAGTCGGGGGATTACAGATTTCCCGAGCTCTGTGCACAATCTCAGAGCTGGAAGTGGGATGTGAAGGGGGGAAGAGGCCTTGGGACTGAGATGTTGATCAAATATTAACTCACACAGGATATTTTAAGCCTCTGGCATTCTTTCTCTGGTTGGCATGTTGGAAATGGCTTCCATGCGGCATCGCTATCTTACAAGATGTGTATGTTGCCAGCAGTGATCCAGATGAGAGCAATGATCCTGATCAAAGATTTATTGAACTGATTTTGACTTACTGTACTATACAGACGTTTTGGGTGGCAGTAAGGTCAGTGTCTATAGTAGCGTTGTTTGGAGGATAAGAGGAAGAATCTGTTTTGATGGTCTATATCTTATCTCTTGGTCATCTCGTTGGAATTGGCCATTTGAAAGAAAAAAGCTGACCACCATGATTAACGCTTTCAATGGCTTTCCAGCTTTCAGAAACATTCACTGAATTGCTTTTATTTATGAATGTTTTTATGATCATTATATTTTTTTTAGATACTGCCTTCTTGGCCAGGGCTCTCATAAAAAGAAACGTCAAATCATTGTGACTATCCTGGGTAAAAATACAATTATGTGCGTTTGTGTCTAAAATAATGTATTTCAATGAAAATAAGATCTGTTACCTTTCCCATGGCTGGCTGACTTGGTCTTTTTCAGCAGTGCCTTGCTCGACACTAACACATTTCCACATTCATGCCTGGGGGCTGCCCCAGTATATTCAGTTCAGGGATCTTTCTTGTTTTATTGTCTTTTTGTCCTTTTTCAGTCACAAGCTTGCTACTCTTCAGATTTAACCTTGAGGCTAATACTGCTCTGAGCTACTACATATCCATATACCATAGCCTCATTTGACCCAGGATTGCCAAAACCACTTACATTAATACGATTTAAACTACGTATACCACAAGCATCGAGTATGGGGTCAGCAATCCCTCCCCACCTCCGGTCAGAAATCCATATATACTATACAAACAATAAATTAACACCCGGTGGTGAAGCCTACTGAATCCTACAGCATGATACATAATCATTGTTTTCCCTGTGACCTCTCATCCTTGTTTATTCAGCCCATGTTGTCATTATGCAAAAGAGGATTTTCTAAAGTATCCGTATCGGCCTCGTCTTTCACATTCTCATGTCTCCTGGATTTTTGTGCGTGTTTATGAGCTCCAGAGCATCTGTCTGCCGGCTGTGCTGTGTGGTCTGACAGGTTCACAGTCCCTTGTGAGATGGGATGCATGGCTGGCTGAGCTCAACCCATTTGTCACCCCCAGAGAGGTGGAGGGGTGTGACCGTGTGGGAGTGTGTGTGCGTGTGTGTGTGTGTGTGTGTGTGTGTGTGTGTGTGTGTGTGTGTGCTCATGCCCACTCAAAGGGGCCATTACTGAGTGTATTGATCCTCCATATGACTCTGGAGGGAGCAGTGGTGGACAGGTGTCCTATTGTGTCTGGAAAGCCAATGCTATTACCTATCTTGCCACTAGAATAGATTGAATTGCTAATTATTATTGGCTGTTTTAGAGAATGAAAATGTGGGGACAGTGAGTATTTATGCAAAATAGCTCCAAATTATATATATATTTTAAATTATAACCTTGATAAAGCTCAACTCATAGCCTACTGTCACTGATACTGAGTCAGACACTGTATGTCATCTCTGCAGCAACACCCCTAGAGGGCAGTAATGCTTTCTTCTTCATTTCCCATTGACTGAACAGACAAGGTTCCACATACAGTATTAAGGTCAGGCAAAAGTGAATATCTACATCATTTTCATCTTCACTTCAGCCCAAACAACAATATCACAGTACAACTGCTACACTAAACTAAACTCAGAAACCATATAAACTGAACCTCCTGACCCGTTGATTGATACCAGGGTGGGAGTAAATGAGCGTAAAGTTGAATCTCCCTTACAGCGGGGTGCGGTCCTTTGCCAGGGCAGCCCTATTGGATTAGAGTCCCACAGCGCTTGTCTCCTAATTACAAGCTTGTAAGCGTAGTGCATGCCTGTATGATTGCTCAACCGTGCTCCTGTGGGCATGGCACCATCCCTGACAAACAACACACACACACACACACACACTCCTCCCTATCAAAAACAGTGTTGTGGTGGCCACCTGCCCCATGCGTGTGTTACCATAGCCTGTGTCCTTGGGGAGGCCGGCGGGCTGGTTCAGCTCACCCTTGGTGCTCCATCCTGCCAGCCTCTTCCTACTTGCCCTGGTTTCAGCAGAGCGAGCCGCACTGCATCGCTGGACCAAAGCAAGACTAATGACTACAGCAGAGATGTAGCTACAGCAGTGAGGCCCCCAGTGTTCCCGCTCGCAATGCAGGACTGTGGTTAAACCGCAAATACACTATAGATAGCACAAGACAGGACAGTGGCTATATCTCCATGTGACAAGAAATGGGGTTTTCAGGAGTAGACATCACAGCTGATCAGAATCATTGTCAATCAGGATGAAATGAGGCCCATTCAAGCATAACGGTATTATTGTGCTGAAAATAGTGGTGATAAATAATAGCAATGGATGTACGTCTCATCTGATTGTTGCTCGTTACAGAGGGATGCTGGGACTGCAGTGTCAGAGAAAGTTCACCGTGAGGAATTGCTTTAAGAATATAGCCTTCCAGCTCCTCCTCTGCCTTCTCCCTCTCCCTTCCTCCCTCTCTCCGTCTCCTCCTCTGCTCACGCTCCTACTCCTATCTCTCCAACAAAAAGGCTATTAATAGCACAACCCTGCTCTCTCTTTAAGCTGCAGGGAGCATGTGCCGTGCACTTAAAGGAGGAGGAAGCTGAAGATGCCAGGAGCCGTTCGAAAATGTCCTCCACGCTGCCCACGGCTACAAAGACTCTGACTGAGTGTCCTAAGAATAACAACAAAGGAGGGCTTTGATCGATTCGTGGCATTTTGTACCAGCACAGACACTCTTCGGCTAAAATTAGCCCTCAAACCATTGGCAGACTAAATACCTCGCGAACAATAATGTGATGCGAGTGAAAAGGTTTGATTCACATTTTAAAAACACCCCTCACATATTCTCAGTCAACACAATTAGGAATACAAATATGTGTATTTGGATGCTTGCATACCTGATGTCCATAAAAATAAATACAAAAATGACATTATTTTGAGCCACAGTAGTGCAGTAATCAGGATAAAGGACATTGCACACAATAAACACACTAAACACAGCTTCGATTGAATTATTATTGGCTTCATTATTGATATTCCTTTGTCATGGTTCTGATCATTTGGAAGGATTATATGCATTTTAATTAGACTTTTTTCTTTTTCTTGTCCATAGATTGTCCTTTTGGTCTTGTAAAGTGCAGTTTAATACTACTTCACATACAGTATATAGCACATGGTTTTTGCTCCATAATCCATTGTTGTTATGTACATTATTTCCTTCACATTTCATTTCATAGAAAGAAAATCCCATTATCCGCTGTACCAAAGTTGATAGATGTTTTCAGGCCTCCATGATATGGGGAGGATCAGGGTGAGGTGAGCAACTGTACATATTGTTCCAGTGGATGCCGCACTATCGGGCTGTTGGGTCAAACAAAGAGAAACACATACGTGTATACAGATTGCATATTGATCAACTTGTTTCCTTCTATGAGTCTGCCTCGCTACTGAAAATGGAAAATGTACAGCTTTCAGAGTTTGGCTGTGAAAGTAGATGGGCAGTGTCTCTTGGAGCTTACAGTGTAATTCAAATAAACCCAAAGTTTGGGAAGGTCATATTCACATTCATCTAACGTGTGTGTGTGTGTTTACCATACAGCAAAAACAAGCATACTTTTGCATATTCAAGTGTGTTACTTTTACTTCCAGGTTCATTTGAAATGCACTGCCAGCTCTCAGGGCCAACATGTAATTGGTGCCAAATAAAACACAAAACTCTCAAACCCTCTTTTTTCCAGACTGCCAGCTAATATTCATTCTCTGCATAGATATCTCAGTGTATTCACTGTTGGGCACCCTTCTCATGGTGTGGATTTGCTGGTGGGTCCCTCGACATTTGAGAGATGTTATTTTTTCCGAGGCTGTGGTGCTCCCTATGAAGCAATAAAAGATAGTTTCAATTTACTTGGTTGTTTTCACTGAATTAAAAACATTTCACAGAGTAAATCTGCAAGCACTGAGATGAGAATGATTCTACTTGTCCTTGTGCTCGGAGGAGAAATAATTGTTGATATTCAACTACAACGCTGTGTATTCCAGTATGAGCTGCTACGGTAAATTTGGCTGAGGTAACAAACATGGTCTCTGTAGATGTGTGTCATGAATATCTGTCCGTAAAAAAGGAATGAATCAAATAAAATACAATGCACTTGCATGCATAGACAATGAAATATTTTTGGTCAGACTGTGAGCATGTTTTTCTTCTAAATACACAGACATGCAAGCGCTTGTGCACTGTCGCATAAATGCAGCTGTACAACCAGGCTAAGACACTGACATTCAGTGGTGAGCTCTCTCTCTCTCTCTCTCTCTCTCTCTCTCTCTCTCACACACACACACACACACACACACACACACACACACACACACACACACACACACACAATGTAAACTACCATATATTTGTGCATCAACATACTCACATCAACTCTCAATTGGTGATCAGTAAGATCGTGGTTGGACAGTGTGGAGGTCCAGTGTTTGTG
>OMLI01080930.1:0-11327 GCA_900302605.1 Rondeletia loricata | reverse complement strand
CTCTTAATGTGGCTGAGATGTATTCTTCTCAACCCCTATTAACCCCTCGCTGAAACCACTGAGTAGGTAGACAACTTCACAGTCTATATATTCTCCCTTTCTTTCTCTCTCTCCCGCACACACACACACACACACACACACACACACACACACAATGTAAACTACCATATATTTGTGCATCAACATACTCACATCAACTCTCAATTGGTGATCAGTAAGATCGTGGTTGGACAGTGTGGAGGTCCAGTGTTTGTGGTGCCATAAGGGTTAAAATAATTTCCATCGAAAGAACATCTCCATACCTATGTTCTCCACACAACACCCTCCATCAAAGAATTATGGGAATATTGCTTAACAACTCTTGAAAGAAGCTCATCCGGACCCGATGAGCAAGTAGGGCTCCAGCCCCAAGTTATTTTAACCTCTCAGTCCACCTCTGTGCTACTCTTGGGGAAGCAGTGAATATAACTGCTTCAGTTTATTCAATTCTCTATTATCCTTTCAAGACACATGAGAGGAAACATGGCTTGGACAGAGAGACAACTTCGGAAGCCTCATTTTAGCATCCTGAGCACATAATGGCAGCAATGGTGTAACATAGTTTGCTACTGCAGGTTAAAGACTGTAGTCTGCAGAATGAGATCCTAAGAATCAAGATGTACATCCTGGCAGTACTGTTTTGAACAATATTTACCCATGAAGTTAACATGACGGAATTCATTTAGTCATTTCTTGCGACAGACCTTCTCCTAATCCATCACCTTTCTAATTTACGTAAGACAGATATGAAAAGATGGAGAAAGGCAAGAGATTCAGGAGTAAGGTCAGAGGACACCTAGGTTAGCCAATATCTGCCACACTGCTGCTAACGATCACTTTCCATATTGATGTTACTGCCTTTGACTATTACCTTGGCAGTGTTGAGCGTCTAGCCTGGAATCAGGCCCTGAATCACAACAAGTGCCAACTTTTAAAAATGTCTGGCTGATTCAGGGCCTGGCCTCAATGACTTCTCAAGGGATAGCTGGAGTGAAATTCTCTTCTGGCCAATAAAACTCGGGGGGCAATCCAAGTTTTCTGATTGTTCAAGATTCTGAAACTGGTTAGGGACGATACAGTTTTAACAATGCCCTCTGTTTCGATAACTACTTCACTTCAGAAGGTAAGTGAAGCAAACTGTAAATCCAGGATGAGTGTCAGGTTTGCTCAATATACAGTAGGCCTATGTAAAGAAATAGCTTTTGTAATGGCTAGTAAGAGTGTGTCTTTGGCACTCTGTCTGGACAGGTTCTGACATAGCGCTACAGGAACAGTGCTCAGAATAAATACGTGATATTATCATTAAAAAACATGGCAATGATCTGCGTGTTGTGTAAAGATTATCCCTTTCTCTTATACGTTAAACATTGCTTTTTTAAACTCTCAGATAAAAGTATATGTATATATTGAAATAAATATAGCGTATATTATATATTGTATTGTAGATTTTTTTTGTCTCAGAGGCTTCTTCTTTGAGCTTAAATGCATGCTTCTAGGAATTCTTTTAGGTCATGCAACACTAGGAGAGCAGCGTAAACCCATTTTGATAAAGGCAGTTAAGGGGAAGCATAATTTTATACACGTGTCCTTAAATGTTTCCATTTTGATTTAACTGGGATTAATGTTAAAAACTAGGGTATAAGTTACGCATTTGACTGAAATCACATCTCAGCTGCAATACTTCTACAGCAACCTGGCAAAGTTAATGGCAATGACTCCTACATGGAATGTTCTAGACAAAGGACACTGCATCCTGCTAAGTGCAGGATTGGCCATATAATTATCCCTTAAGAAATCCTCTAACCTACGCTTTAGGTTCTTGTGACAACTAACAGCAGGCATCCTTGTGTGGCGGACTCGAGATTGAAAAGACGGCAGTGTACAGACAATATACAGCGGTGTGCTGAAGCAAATGGCAGTTGTGAAACAAGTGAAAATTCTCATTCAGATAAGAATGTCATGCAGTAATCTACTGACTACATTTACTACCAACAGTACCTATCTCACCACAGCATCAGTTAAGTCACAGTTACCTACCTATCTATATGAATAAGCGTGTGTGAAATCGTGAAAAACGAATGAAACCGGAAGAAACATTCAAGTTGTCCTCAAAGCTCTGCGGTAAGACCAGTTTGGGGGGGAAAGCTTGCATTGCAGTACATAAACCATGTAAGACCAAAGCAGTGAAAAGTCAAGGCCATTCTCAGTCATTCATCAGATACTGATGTCTACGGGGAAGAAAAGGTGTCGAACCATAAGCTCATCGCTGATGGCTGTCATTCATCCTTGAAATAAAGTGGAGTACTTTACCACCAATCTCGGCACAAGTCACCCACAGGCCATAGCATTGGAGTGTGCTTGCTTTATGCTCACACGTCGCTTTATCGCTAAGTCGTTTACCACAAAACAGTTTTGTTTCATTGGCTCCAGGAAGCAGCGTATGAAACGCGCAAATAGGGCTCTTCAGAAGCGCATGGCGAAGCAGTGTGCCTTGGGGAATGAGAGACTTAGGAATAGGGGACTAAAGCAGGGTTTGTGTTGGGTTTTTTCTGGAAGCAAAAATTTGATTTTAACTGTTTCTCCCTTTTTACTTTTCTTTTTGTGCACTACTGTTGGCTACTGTTGTGAGCAGGACATTTTTAGGTATTGGTTTTAAAAGCCAACTCCATGCAGAAATCTTAATGCAACATTTTGAATTTCACACTGTTTGACAGTTATGTTGCCAGGAGTTTTAAGGGCAAGGTGTGAGGAGTGAACACGGGATGAGGGGGGAGAGAGCGTAGGGTCTTTGTCCTGAATTCTATTGCCTTGATATTCCAGCACACGTGAGGTGGGACGCTGTACGCCTGTCCCATCCAGTTGCTCAGCTCCACATTTCCCACTGTGACGGGGGAAAATAGCAGACGACTACACATCTGTGAGCATTTTGGTGATGTTGACATAGTTTGTGTTGGCCAGTGCGCAGTTGGCTGTCTTAAGGTTCTCCTCCTGAAAGTCCTCATTGCTGTTGTTCACAGCCTCCTGGATCTCCATATAGTCTGATTTACTGATGGTAGAGCCGCTCCTGCTCTTCTTCAGTTCCTCAGCTGAATCAGCTTTGGGCACGTTGACCTGCAGGTACTGGGCTTGTTCTTCACCTTCGGTCTCGCGGTGGTAGAAGTAATTGAAGTTGGAGACAATGACAGGCACAGGCAAGGCGATGGTCAGCACACCTGCAATGGCGCAGAGGGAGCCCACAATCTTGCCACCGATGGTAGTTGGGACCATATCACCATAGCCAACTGTTGTCATGGACACCACAGCCCACCAGAACGCATCTGGGATGCTTTCGAACTGTGACTCGGGCTCATCCGCTTCAGCAAAGTAGACGGCACTGGAGAAAAGGATGACCCCTATGAAGAGGAAGAAAATGAGAAGACCAAGCTCCCTCATGCTGGCTTTCAGGGTCTGGCCCAGGATCTGAAGCCCCTTGGAGTGACGAGAGAGCTTAAAAATTCTAAAGACCCGTACCAAACGGATGACCCTGAGAATGGCTAAGGACATGGCTTGCTGACCCGCTTGACCATCCTCTGGTTTCTCTGCTAGCTCTGTGCCAAGAGTGATAAAGTAGGGGATGATAGCAACAATATCAATAATGTTCATTATATTACCAAAAAACCCTGCTTTGCTAGGGCAGGCAAAGAAGCGCACTAGAAACTCAAAAGAGAACCATATAATGCAAAGCGTCTCCAGGACGAAGAAGGGGTCGGTGAAGTAGGTGGATGTATAGCTGATAATAGTGGTGTTGGTCTCGGGTGAAAAGACTTCCGTATGAGACTTGTGCATATGCTCCTCATCGTTGCGGAAAATGGGAAGGGTCTCCAAGCAGAAACTGACTATAGATATCAGAATGACCATGACAGAGATTATGGCAATAATCCTTGCAGGACCTGAGCTCTCTGGGTACTCGAATAGCAGCCACACCTGTCTCTGAAACTCATTCTCAGGCAGAGGCCTCTCCTCCTCCTTGATAAAACCCTCATCTTCTCTGAACATCTCGATGGCCTCGTCCCCAAGCTCGTAGAAACGGATCTCCTCTGAGAAAATATCAAGGGTGACATTGACCGGCCTCCTTAGCCGCCCCCCTGATTGGTAGTAGTACAATATGGCGTCAAAGCTGGGTCTGTTCCTGTCGAAGAAGTACTCGTTCCTCAGTGGGTCGAAGTACCGCATCCTCTTTTTGGGGTCCCCCAGCAAAGTCTCTGGGAACTGGGAGAGGGTTTTGAGTTGTGTCTCAAAGCGCAGCCCCGAGATGTTGATGACCACCCTCTCACAACACTCATGGTCAGTCTCCGGGTCATAGTCCTGGGGCTGCCCCGGGTGTGCGGCCGCCTCGTCAGAGGGGTCGCCTGTGGCAACAGTCATTCTGCAGGGGGAGGAGGTCAGCACTTTTCAGTGGGTCTGGGTCCTGCAGCCTGGAGAACTGCAGGCAGGGGCCAGGAGAGGGAGGGGGCTCAACACTGTAAAGACCTGACGGCCACAGGATGTCACCTAGGATCTGGCTGCATGTAGGACAGACACAAAAAAGACAGACAACAGGGTCAAGGAGAACCTGAGACATATTCAAGATTCAATACTTCATTACTGCCATGTAATCCAAATATGTCAGGAATTTGAGAAAAAATTAAACAACACAACAGAAATAAATAAATGTAATATGATTTGATATGAGTTATGTCAAGTTATACTGTCGTGATAAGGAAATCCAATCCTAAATGAATCAGCTCTGGGAAACTTGAGGATTACACTATACTGCTCCTGACTGGGGCAAATTAATATGGAAATAAATAAACTGTCTTGCACATCAATCGGCTCAACGCAGGTGAATGTAGGAGGTAACCTGCGTATAAACCTACAGTGGCTCCTGAAGTAGGACATGTGCTAACACTGATCTGCTGCAGTATCCACTGAAATGAACTGGACCACCTTCTGCAGTGAAGCCATGCATGAATATGGCAATGCAGCAGGCGCCAAATTCATACAGACAGCATCCTGTCTAGAATATAATAGAAAACCACTGCAGTCTAAAACACGAATGTAAGAGATGCTTTTAAGATTTATTTATGTGCCAAACACACAAAACACCACATATTAATTCACTTCAGGTTAGTTTTGTTAGAGCATTTCAAATGGTGCCTGTCTCTGAAATATTCAAAAACATCTATACATTATTTATCCGTGGATGGAAATAGGTTTCAAGAGAAAGACTGTACCTCTTGTCTGCCTCATCTCCACTTCCACAGTAGAAACACAGTTTTATAAAATACAACCCATCTATGAAACAACCAACAAATGACCAACAATGAACTGCAGGCTTCAGTCAGCACGTTTTCTACTGGAGCGCAAAGCAACAAATTAAAGATATAATGCCACAACTTCTAAAAATAATAAATTTTTAAAAATCGAAATCAACGATGATAGGTAAATGCAAGCTATTTCATCTCGATTCCATACATACCTGCAGACATCTTTTTCATATCCGGATGTTAGTTGATGTTCCTACTGGACTCTGATATCAGGGAGGTGAAGAACCAGCTGCGACCATTAAGTCTATTAGATCTTAAAAAGAAGAAGAAGAAGAAGAATTTCCAATTTGGGACGGCCGATCACGTTCACCTCATGTTGTCTGCAGCATCCTCGTCCGGCAGCAGCACACCGGGTGTGTCCTGGCTTTCCCCTCCTTTCCTCCGGGCAGGTTGTCGTGGGATGCCGATTGACACAATAAGAGAGGGGGGGGGGCGATCAGGGAGGCGCTGGTGCTTTCCTCAATAACCAAAGGTGCTGGGATCAGCAGAATGGTCTGCCTCCACTATTCTCCACGCCAATATGACTGGCGAGTTGTGGGGCTGCAGACAACCGCAAAGGTAACTCGTCCTGATAAGGTGCTCACAGGCAACATGGATCATAAAAGGGGGGGGAAGCAAGGAGGGGAGGAGGAGGAGTGGAGAGAAAAAAAAAAGATGATAATCTGAGACTATAACTGGCCGTCAGGGTGTTTAAAGATATTATAGACAGCCTAATGATCACGACTGAAGACGATGTATGGATTTATGTGTATGCACCAATAATGAGTCATAAGTAACCCAAGGTAACAACTTTTTCATTTCAGTATGTGCATTGATTAACTGAACGCTCAGAGAATAATCCTATTCATGCGTCAGCCAACACATTTAGGCAACATTTTTATCTCTTATATTGTCATATAGTTGCCACATAATAATAACTAGAAGAAGAAGAAGAAGAAAGCCCAATGCCTCAGTTGCAGACACGCTCAAGCAGATAGTGCGTCCCACCGTTCAGTGAGTCCTGCAGGCTCCTAACAGAGAACAGCATCTTCAGACACTGACTTCAAACGACACGCATGAAGGAATCGCCCTGTACGTAGTGGGCTGGATTGTGCAATTTCATAGTGTCAGAGCCCGACACAAAGTGACCTTTACTGGGCTTGGTCTCAGTTCAGCAGTAGAGTCACTGGGCTGGTACAGAAAGCTTTTAGTCAAGCCTGCAGTCGGGCATTGCTGTGCATACAAAGAGACGCGCTGGTGGTGATGGAGAAGGCAAGGGCGAAACAACGCGCTCTCTCGGTCTCTCTCTCTCTCTCTCTCTCTCTCTCTCTCTCTCTCTCTCTCTCTCTCTCTCTCCGCACTCCTACCACTCCTCACCTTATCTGCAGTGTGGGCAGTTTAAAGGGGCACACATCTTTAACACGAAACTCACAAGAGAGGTTTATATAGCAGTATAACTGTTTCTCGAGTCTAAGCTGCAATTGGTCAGTTAATTTCACATGTTCTAACTGCCATTTTTATAGCCAAAATATATATATTAATTATTTAAAGTACTTTTCTTTTCTCAGATATAATTATGAGCAGGCATGAAATAAATCATTGGTTTTATGCATCATTTTTGGACAAGATGACACTATCATGAGGCTTATATCCAACATATGAGAGCTATTAAGCAGACGGTCAGTGATGACATTGCTGTGAAAATATTTCAGTAGGTACATTCAGTTCAGTTAACCCATCTGAACTACAAATGTATGCTTGGTGAGATCTTTCTCAGTCAGATGGATGTGTGAGCTGTAATGTTGACAGAGAAAATTAAACTTTCTGCCTTTTTATCCTTCCCATTTTTAAAATCCTTTTTGGATATTGTTTCAACCGAGATCCTCATGGAATACTTTTTTTTCTTCTTCACAGCAGTTATATTTGTAACCTTTCCTATCAACAAGCCTCATTAATAATATATACGAGAGTGGCTCAAATAGGGCAAATACTCCACCATTGTGTTCTGCCATTCAGAATGAGAATCAAACTCTGATCAATAGCAATTCCTTCCCCCCCCACTGTCAATACTGGAGTTGGGAGTGAAAGCACCATGACCAGCAATGACCCGAAGAGTCAAAGGTCAGAGGGAATCCCTTGGATTGGAGGGGAGGAAGTGAAAGAGGAGGAGTACGAAATGGGGGGATGGGGAGGCCTGCGGGTTGATTTGTGTGAGACTCGGCGTTGCCAAGTTTACAACTGGCAGCCTCGCGACCGTCGAGGGCTCCCAGCCTCTTCCCTTCTGTTTGTCTGCCTGCCTGCTGCCACACATGCGCACACCTCTCACTGTCTCTTAATGGCTTTCCCAGGTTCCTCAAGACAGCATAGCCATTATTTATGAGCCAGGGGCCCATTACAGAGACTGTTAATGCAGTCTCTCCGGCTCAGTTCACGTTGCATTAGCTGGCTTGCTTTAATTAAAAGCGAAGGGTCCTACTCTAAATGATCTGTGTGTTTTAATCATATGGACACGTGGAGATGGGTGGTGGTGTAAGTAGGAGACGAGAGTGTCAACGATTAATTTGTTTCCAAGAGGTATTGATTTCACGACACGCCCCCATCATCATCAGATGTTATTTGGGCACGGGAACAGAGAGCAGAGAAAATGAAGGGTCATTATTGTTGTCATTATCAATCAATCAATCAATATCCTTTATTTAACCAGGTAAAAAAACTCATTGAGATTAAAATCTCTTTTCCAAGAGTGACCTGGCCAAGAGGGCAGCGTAAAAACATTATAACAACAATACACACAAACAGTACATACAAAAAAATACAACAGTCATACAAATGGAAATTAGAAGCAGCTACAATGGCCAAGAGAACTATTTTCTCTGTCTTTTAAAATAGATTTTAATTCCCCCCAGAGTAATCAAATCAGGTAGTTTCAGGTCCTTCTGCACATCATTCCAGGAAGAAGGGGCAGCGAATTATAGTTGATTCAAGCTAATCAACTACTCTTTTATGCATGTTGGGGATAAGAACACTGTTAAATTCAACAGATGGACACGTAGAGGCAGGGCTAAGCTATGCTAGTAGTGGGGTGCCCACTCCTTCATGATCATAGATTTCCATCCAAACCATATATTTGTAGATCAGTGACCCCAATTAAAACATCTATTTTAGCCTGGTCAACTTTTACATATTGGCTGTCTCAACTCTGTCAAGAGTGGGAAGCATAGAAAGGGACTGGTAGCATCACTAGAGAGTTAGCTGTACCCAAAGTCCCCAGGTGAGCCATGTTTATCAGTGGCAGGGTGTCAGTGCTTACTGAGCCTGGTCCCTGGAGCACAATACTCGCTGTATGGACACTGGAGACCTATAGGGAGTATTGTCTTCCTTGCTTCTTGATACTGCATTGCACCAGCCACACGTTTAAAGCCTTCTTGACTATGTGCGCACACACACACACACACACACACACACGCACGCACGCACGCACACACACACACACACACATGCCAAAATGACCTCATCTTATACATTCTGACCATTTTTATTTTCTATTTCGTTTTTTTCTACCAATTCCACAGCTTTGGTGCTAAACTGTTTTTTCTCCAATGCATCTTCACTGAGACTCAATGTATTTAACCCTTTGGGAGGTGAGTCATTCCAGCATCATTGCACTGGAAACAGCAACTATTACTGAGGCGCCCTGCAGAACGGGCAGGTTATACACACAACCACGGGACCTGCTTGGAAAGTGGAGGCAGTAAACGAAAAGAGATAAATAAATATATTCCGATGCGGCTCCCTGTGTCCTTCTCTGTGTCCCAACGGTACATCTGAGGCAGGGTCGAAAGAGGGAGGCAGGAGAGAGGGATGGAGAGAAAGAAGGGAGGGACAGAGAGACGGGGTTGTGAGAAGAGAAGGGAGAGAGAAGGGAGAGGGAAAGGAGAGGGAGTCGTGCTCGTCAGATTGAGGCCCAGCGGGATGGGGGCAGACGCTGGAAAAATGCCAGACACAAGGACACTGGTCCACTGCAGTATTCTGCCAAGCTGCAAGTCCGTTCGCCAGATAACCTCACACAGCACCACAGAAAGCCACACACACTCCGACTGACCAAGCGTATAATCAATACCCAGGCTTATGTGCGGGTAGAATATCATTCGCTGCCTGTATTGATCTATTTTCAGCTGATGACCATTTGTATTCAAAAGTGCAGAGCAGTTACTGCGCTGAGATATACTGCTGTCTGCGAGTCAAATGTTACAGCGTGTAACATGTGACTGAAAAGGACACATCACTTTTCATTTGTCGTTCGTGCTGACAACAACAAAATGAAGAAATTAAAAATAAATCATGGCTACATCCAATTCAATAAGCTATCCCGATGCTGAAGGGATCGACTGAGTCAGTGAGTGAGTGAGTCAGTGTAACTGTGGCAGGGAAACCCTTATGGATACAGTGTGTCTGTATAAATGAGTGGAACTCAACTGAAGGTAACTATTTGCTGCAGTGACACTAGGTCACATTATGCCAAGGTCATACTAGAAATAAGACACCGTTGTCTGTGGAGGAAAGAATAGAAAAGAAATGTGATAATAAGCTTTTTATCATCGTGGTTGTGTACAGGTGTAGCCATGACAGAAGGCCCACTTTTTTACTATGCATTGCATGCAACAGTGAGTTGTTGCTGCATATTGCTCCAACCCTGAAGAAATAGTTCCGCAAAGCCATTAAGTTTCGCTCTCTTTTCACCTGTCTGAAAGTGCAGGGAATCATTTGGCAAGTAGTTGATTGAGAAGCATGAGTTTTCATATTCAGGTCTACTTTACAACGCCTGCTGAAGTACAGATGCATAATAGGCCTACAGGACAAGTGGGATTTACACTGACTACCACTGGGACATTTTGGTGATACATTGCTAGGGTTTCTGTTTGGTGGTGGCTCAGGGCAACATCATATTTGGTCCAGCCTGATCCAGCAGTCTGATCGACAGTAGACACTGTTGCTGGACCTGACAGGCACTCTCACTCACTGGACATCTGGAGGATTAGCCAGGGCAACACAGTTTACAGGGTCGTGTCCTCTTAACCACGAGCCATCAGTCTTCGATTTTGTGAATGAATCCAGCTGACTCATCCCCTAATAATGTGAATCTTGTACGTTACATGTGACACACACAGACTCCTGAAAAGTGGCTAAATCTAAAGCAGCGGAGTATGAAAATGAATTGATGAATGTGTCGTTGGTCAACTCTTTTGCTCAGCCTCATTCTGTTGCTACGGAGACCGTCTCCGGGGACAGTGGAGCCAGCAGTGGGAGGAGGCCGGGTGGTGACATCACGCCTACAGCGTCTCTGGTGCCGCTGGGATATTTCAGGTAAAGTCACAGCACAGTGACAAAGCACTTTTCATTTCCCTGCAGAGTCAACTGTATTAGTGCAATATGAATTAGTTCTTACAGAAAGTGTAAAATACGTGTTATTTCCACACCTCTGACATGTTTTCCAGCATATAACACACTTGCCTACATGAAACTCGACAGTCATTTCATGGTTGGCTTTAGTAGGGAAGGGTATATGGTTTCTCTGACATGGTTTCTGGACTTTCCTTTGTCTCACTGAAAGCACTGAACACAGAGTCTTGATCCAGAAGAGTGAACTTTATGAATATCCCCCAGAGTGCCATTACATGCACTCCAAAGAGCAGATGGATGGATGGCACTTTTCTGGCAGCACTGAGATGCAGTTTTGGGGCGAATACCACATAATATCATCAGCGGGGAAAGAAAATGTGCTATGCTTTAAATAATTGCATCGGATGTAGCCACCGCCTTCCCTTCAGGAGTTCATCATCTAACTGTCTAACGTTGGTAAAGAGCAAGGATGGCGAGCGGCACCTCTCCTCACGGACACTCCCCGGTTGGCGTGCTGGGTTTCATTAGAGGTAGCATGCTGCTGCGAGGCATCACTCCTCTCAT
>OMLI01080730.1:5099-21541 GCA_900302605.1 Rondeletia loricata | reverse complement strand
TGCAGTCACAACTTGCACACTAAAACCCAGATGCATCTAAGAAAAGAAAGCTACAGAGTTGTTCTTTCTGTTTGTTTCTTACATGTTTTCCATATTTTAAATTTTTTTTTCTTTGGCGTACGAGTAGAGGTTACACACATGATCCATGCCCTGCACACAGGAGGTTAACTTACAGTAATGGTTTGTTGTGTTGAGAGAGCCAAGTCGATTTTTTTTTTTTTTTTATTCCTCGTCTGCTTCTGCTTGTCTGCACTAATATTTGAGAACTGGTTCAGATTTCCCAAATGCATTTTAGTCCTTCTTTCTTCCACAGACTCTCAGTGGAACAAAGGCTATCTCATTGCCAAGTTTCTTTTGGGCAATTTGGCCGAGGAATGGTCAGAGCCTTTCCATGATAACATCAACAGGGAGGAATAAACAGTCACGGGTTTTCAGATCAGAGTAAAACAAGCAGAGCGCAATAGGAAAGGAAGCTAATTTAGAATAACGAGGATACAGAGAGAAGGTGTTAATGTGTCGGAAGGCTGCGTCACCAGTGTACTTCCATCACTGAGCCATGTGTGTGACCTGTGGTTAGCAGGCTGTTTGAAGCCCTGCCATACTTCACCTCTGACCTTTGAGCCCCAGGCCTGGGGCTGCTCTGAACAGGGAAGTGCGCCATTTCAAAAAGCTGCTCACTCCCTTGTGCCTTCCCTCACTCCCTTTCACAGATCTGAATCACTTGTGTAACAGACCTCATTCACAGCACGTGTTAAACCTGCAAACCAAACTCCTACCAGCCAAACAAAGGGGAATTACCCCACTGGCAGAGGGAGATGTTTAGGCTTACGGGGTCAGGTGGGGATACTCTGTTAACAGCGCCCTGCTAATGGAGTAGATTTCATTTTATTTATAGCAGTCAGATTTGTGGAGGGTGTGAATGAGGTAGGTAAGATAGAACAGCTGAACTCAACCTCACGAACATCCCGTCCCAACTGCCACACAGCCTTGAACACACAAGCACATGCTAGTGGTGGCCTGGATGCATTTAGAAAAAGCTAGCTGAGGCTACTGCACATGAAATCCGATGTACTGTGTTTGAGATCTATGCAGTCGATGCTTGAACCTATTTAATATGCAGTGCTTTGAAAGTGGCAGTAATCCTGAGCCTTAGGCCTTCACCAATGGCGTGAATACCATGAGCCGACCTGACTGGACAGCCAAGCCAGCACTGAACTCCAGCATGAGTTTTACAACCCAACACCCAGCTATCTGTGAAGGCCCTGGACTGTCTGTGTCTTTGGTTGGAGATCGAATTTGGACATGGTCTATGTGTGCTGTATCGGTCTGTATGTTTGCATTGGGTGGCGGTTCATTACTCTAAGCCAGAGTGGCACAGGTCTCCAGAGCAGAGGGAGAGGAAAGGAGAGAAGAGTGAGATCATTCACTTGCCTACTCAGAAGACGCCACCTAATGGTGGCTCTGTGTACAGGCAGTTTCTCCCTCTGAAACACTTGACTGGGCTGCAGCCATCTTAAATTACCTGAATCTATGAACACTCCCCTGTTGCATCAGAAGATATCAGGTAGCAGTGTGAATGATACAGAAGAATGAACGTGGCCTGATTTAATATCTGGATCGATACTGTATACTGTATGTCAGGGGGGCCCATGGGAACAATATTTCAGACAAAATTCTCAACATTGATGTAACCTTTTTTTCTTCAGTGTGCTTATATTCACAGATCATTATAGGATGTGCCCATTTGACTAGACAAGAGGGGTGGAGAGATGGGAAAGCATGGGGATAGGGTTGATCTTTGACCTCGAGCATGAACAGGAGAATGCAGTTCTTCGCTAGCATGCTGTTATGTCGCGTTTGTGGTTTTAGATCTGGTATAAGGGATGGGTTTGTGTCCAGGGACAAGGATTCTCTTCTGGACTTATACTCAAATTATCTAAAACTGTTGCATTGTGAATGGGCTGAGGGTTCTCCCTTTTTGGCTTCTTTTACTGTTTTGATGTAATCTTTAATTTCCAAATTGAGGTATGAGCTACAATGTTTTTTTAAATAAATATTCTATGTATTAAGTGCTATGATTTTTGACCGGATATTTAAAAAAACAAGGGTTTTTCCATGGAAGAATAAGTAAATGTACCAACATATTATTTTCTTTACACAAACATCAAAGTTTTCACCTGCTCATTGTCAACAGTTGACTGATTTACATGAAATGGTGTATGAATGACCCTCTCCCTCTGCATTGATGTTTGGGTGAATGGGATTTCATTTTTGTCAAACTACTGTTATTTTTATCATCTTTTCCCCCCACCCCTCCCAGTTCTCTGAGCTCTCTGATTGGTGGCAGCATCACTGAGGGAATACCCAGCTGTTCATTACAGAAACCAACAAGCACCTCAGGAAAATCCAACCAACCAACAAACTAAACCTTTTCCAACCGAGTGAACCTGACCCCGGGGAAACTAACAGTCGACCAACAAGCAGATTTTTCCCTCAATCTCACCTTTTGGCTTCAAAAGACTGTTTACAATCTCTACCTTGATATGCACATGTGGATATTTTGATGATCACTTGATGTTTTTTTTCTTGTTTGTATTTTCTTTTCTTTTTTCTTATGGTTTGTAAATCTATTTAAAGCCTAAAATAAAGATCTTTATTAGATGTTGAGGGTCTTTTATTGGAGCGCAGGATGAATTACTTCATGCATAACAGAGGTTGAGATTGAGAGTTTTTAAGGAGCTCTTACTCATTGCGTTCTCCCTGTTATGTGTTCTCTTTATAGATACTGACTGGGAATGAATGAATCAAATGTGTAACTCGGGGCTAGCTCTGAGAGGTAAGACTCGCGTCCTTCCTTTTCACTTTCGCTTAATGGTTTCTAAACCTTTAAGTGGCGTTACAGTGTGAGGAAAGTGCATGATGAGATCTGTACCCAGTAGTCACCCTGAGAGAGTCATAGGGTGGTGGAGACTTAAAGGATTTCCTGATGCTCTCCGTGTTTCAACTCTCACAAGTGGGATTTTAGCATATGGCTCTTCTAAAATGGACATGGTTTCTTTCTCCCTGTTTTCTGTTCTCTGGTAGACTGCGAAATGTGAAGGCTTGGACAAACTATGGAAAGACCTTTCAGTGTGTTTATGTGGTCTGATAGTTCCTACTCCCTCCTTTACCAGTTAATTTAGCCCTTTTTTGCATGTAGTAAATGGAAACCATTTCTCTGTAGGTGCATCATATAAAGTGATATGTCCTTGACTTGTAGCATGTAGTGAAAGACTAATTGTGATTGGTTCATTCATATTATTTTTAACATCAGTGTTGGGCAGTAATGCATTACATGTAACTGGATTACACAAATCAAGTTACCAGTAATTGTACTGAAATAACTGAAATTTGAAGCCTTAAAACAATTGTGGTAAGACCGTCTTTCTGTGGTCTGATATTCCCTCCTTCACTCCCTTGTTGCTTGTAATGAATAGAAACCATTGGTATATAGGTGCATCATTTCGTGTGATACCAACATATATCATGTTTGGTTTATTCATATCATTTTTAAGGACAGGGTTGAGAATTAATGCATTATGGTTTTGGTAAACAGAAACCATTGCGAGGTTCATGATCTTCAGCTGCAACCCTCTCTTGATATGTATTGAATGAGACAAATTCAGAGTTGGACAGTAATGCCATACATGTAATGGGATTATAGGAATCGAGTTACCAAAAATTGGACCTGAACATAATCAGATTTTGTTCCTGAGTTTCAGTAATCCTTTAGATTACGTTACTGATCACAGTATTTAACAGGTCATATTAGAGATAATATTTTAGAAATTACCTGAAAGCAAAGTCTAGTACAGTCCATTTATACGTATAAATGATAAAACACAGAGGGAATAGAGAATATTAATTACTAACTGCATAGGTGAGATGAAGAAACAAGGGTCTTATAAAAACATCTCAACCTCTAGTGACTGGGACTGGATATTTAATAATACCTAGGGATATTGTTACTTTTAGTATAAATACCACATTTTGATGAATCCAAGATTGATTAAAAGGATTAAAAAGCATCAAAATGTTGGATTCTTATAATTGCATGTCTCGTTTTCCACTAGTTTATTTCTATGGAGAAACCAATCTACTTGATCACATAATGAATCATGCTTTCATCCAACAGGGAAGCATGGAAAAACTATCATTTTTAAAAATTCTATTGAAACTGAAGTTACTAAACCCTTATCTGTATGAAAAAAGTTTCCAGCCACATCTCTATAGCTGTATTGGAGACTGCGTATTGGACACCATAGTCATTCTCAGGAAAGAATAAAGGCTCCTGTCACTTTAGGAATGAATGTGATCCTGCAACAGAACTGAGGTAAGACAGCTGTGTTAGACTAACTCACTCATAGTCCCACATTAAGGGGCGGCTTTGTGAACTTTTGGACATATCTTTGAGCCCCTGTTAATTTCCCGCCCTGTGTTAGTGTTCAAATTGTTATCAAAGTGTGTGAGGAAAGCGCATGATGAGATCTGTACCCAGCAGTCACCCAAATAATCAGGGTGGTGGATTTCCTGATGCTCTCCTCATCTGATCAGTTGCACCAATTCATAGGCTTTTTATTTTCTTTTCATATGTTTAATTGTGTTTGTACTTTCTGCCTCTAGGGGGCAGCAAAAGCTTGTCTCTAGTCACAAAGGAGCTATTTTTCAGTGGTGTGTACAAGCCATTTTGCCTCAGTGACCACACACAAAATAGATTTGAAAGTATGAAAAGATATATAATTGTCCTTTTGTCCTTTTCTCTGTCTCATTTGTTTTCTCAGCCCATGCCTCTGTGATTCTGCAATCAACATCACCAGCTGTACTTAGTGGTTTTTTGTTCTCTTGCTTCACAGCAGTGTTTTCCAGCCAGCTACCATTCCCTTGAATAAATGAAACAGTATACACACAGAGTTACAGTATATATGAGACATATATTTCACCCTCATGGGTCTATTTGTTCTCCCATCTACCACAAGCTGCCAGTGTAACTCACATGCTGTGCTGTACATGCTGCTCCTGCACATGAGTCATATGGTTCATGCCTATGTTCTTATTTCCCCCTGGTGAAGTCGATCCACCTAACAACCCTCACTCTGTACAGTATGGCTTCCTATAATGTGGTACTTGGAAATGAAAATCATCATTCCATGAAATACCATAATAGATCCATACAGCAGTTATCACAGTGTTTCTCCTCGCTCTCAGCCTCTCTTCTCTCCAATCTCCCCTGAGCTCCTAGGTCATCCCCCACAGAGATAGTGTCTTCGCTGCAGAGTCCATCAAATTCACTTCCTGTTGCTGCAGGTCTGGCCTTTTGCCCTGCGTGATTCTGTTTATCTGAGGTGTACATACCAATCCAAATGCCAGTTCAGTGGATTGACCAGCGAGGCACTCAAATGGTCCTGGCATTTGCTGAATTGCCTCTCTCCGTGGTTTCTCTCAGACTCAGAGTGTGTCTGGATGGATTACACTGCTGGGTATGAAGCAACCACTGGCATAGAGCCAGATGTTACGATCCATGGCAGTGGCCCAGTCCTTGTGACTATGACTGTGAGTCACATGTGTTACTCTCTCCCTGCCCCAGCTGGCAGGTTGGCAGTAAGCTGCTAACACCCATGTGGAGAGGGCCCTGAGTCAGAGCCCTCAGCCCCGCTGCAGTGACCCGCAGCTAGGTGGATGGCACAGGGAACGGAGGGTGGCGGTACATCAGTCCATTACACATATCAACGGGACGGACTGTCACAGATTGGAGAGGTGACGGGAGGTGAGATGGGAGGAGGAGGAGGATATAGGGTTGGCATAGGGAGGGATTGTTCCATATGTCAGGATATGAGATATCTCCAAGGCAACAGAGATTGTCGGGAAGGTGGGAGTGGGTTGGTAGGAAGGAGAGAGATGGATGGCAACAATAAAGGAAATGGGGTAAAAATGGACCACATGACGTGTGACGCCTCTTCCTTTCTGCTCCACCATAAGTGACTGTGTGCTAACGGTGAATGGAGACTCACACACATGCACACACACACACACACACATTGCAGAAAGAACAAGTAACCAAACATGGAGGCATGCTGGCCCTCCTGCGGAGCCTTTGTACAGCTCTGTCTTGTTCCTGTTCAGTCAGACAGCCTCTTTTCTACTTAGTGGCCCCAGCTCCTTCTTCCTGTCCCCCCAGGGAACCAGTAGGGCAACAGCAGGTACGGTGCCACAGCGGACCGAAACACCGTGTGAGTGTAAGCGAAGGACACAGCCGTGGATCGACTCCTTAGCTGCTTTCTCACATATAATTCACCCACTTATCACTTACGCCCAGGTACATCTCTCTCTACCCAGGGTAGGAACAAGAAAGCTCAGCGCCATTAAATCAGTTCTGTATCATTCACAGGTATGACTAAGGGCACATGCACGCTGTTCCTCACATTTGCGGACTGACAGAGATGTAGGATCCAGCCCTTAATGAGAGTGGAACAGGCACATTAACCTTTTCCCAGTCTGCAGTCTATCCTTGTCTCATGCGGAAGATTCTCAGACGCTTGTATATCGATCTCATTATTTTGTAAAGGAAGCTGTTAACAGTGGGAGCCTAGAGTTGTACACAACGGTGTGACTGTCATAATTCAAATATTCCTCAACAGACATCTTTGCCCTTTTAATCAATCACATTTAAGCGATCCTTTTTCTTTCATTTTCATTTATCCTTTATTTAATCAGGTGGTCTCGTCGAGATCAAGGTGTCTTTTCCAAGAGAGACCTGAGAGAACGACATGCGTTATAAAAAGCAATCACAAACATTGTAGAAAATGTGAGATATTGCCTTGCAGTTTTTTCCATTTATAAGGCCCACAGTACCAGAAACTGACCATGCCAAGTCAAGAATTTATGTGTGATACCATAATTTCTGGATTTAAAAGGCAGTGGAGGTGTGAGGTACGGGGGCAGCTTCAAAAGCTGAGCCTTTTAGATAAATATGCAATGCATTTCCCTTCTTGTTATTCGAGAAGACCAGCACACATTTTGATATGAATCACTGGTGGGTAGGAAATGTGTCCCTGTGGTAAACTGCAGAAGGGCCAGCATGAAAATACAAAATATCTCCATAATAAAATACAGACATGACTGTGGATTGTAAATAGCCTCAGAGTTGTGAGCTTGGGCCGGTTTGCATTGCAGAATCACTGCTGATTCTGAATTGTCTCACTGCTGCAAGCTCCCTTGAGATCTGTTACCCTTGGCAAGTCTATAGTATGTAACGGGCATGGTTTCTATAGCGCTGCGAGAGAGTACCGAGCCTCTCTACAGGTATTATTAGGGCTCATATATGACAGACAGCAGTGTGAGGGTTCAAATGTTCATCTGCAATCTATAAGGTAAACGGTTCTTTTCACGTGTTGATTAGGCCTACATCAGAGAATGACCCGTGGGTTGACCTCTGAAGACAAGACACGCAATTATCTCCACTCACAGAGCTTGAATAAGGCGAAGGCGCTCCCGTTGAGTATCCTAATCACCACAGGTTGAGTCACAACACATCCGGGTTGATATTTATCGACCATACAGGAATGTCATGCGGCAGGTTTGTCCTCTTCTCGGGATCCGGCTTGTGTGTGTGTGTGTGAACAGGCATGCATACGTTTGGGTGTGACGTGGTTTGGTCTGTTTGTCTCTGAGTGACGTATCTTCAAGTAAAAGAGGCTGAAAATTCAAATTAAAGTTAAATCCAACAGCTCTTCTGTTTGTTTTGCTTGCCCAGCTCCCAATCAGCTGTGTGACAAAGAGCAATTGGACCCAGGAACAATCAAGCTCTTGTAAATCACCTTGTAAAGCTACCGTGTGAGTGCTGTCACCAGTGTAATCCATGCCCAGAAGACATAGGACTTGCACAAATGCACTTTACCCCCTGACCCTGCACCATGATCATCATCATGAGTCATGACCATAACCTGCTGCAGCACATAGCTTACCTGTATGTTGAAACGTTACACTGTCATTCCTGTTTGGGTGGTTCATGTATGTTCCTTGTTGTCTTACATGCTATCTTTGTTAAATGTCTGTAAATATCCGACTCAGTGCAAATTCCTATAAAAGGCTAAATAAATGAAATCTGAAATCTGTTGCCACATAGTGAGACTGCTGAAATCTCTAAGCTTATAGTCAAATTCCTCCTTGAGAGCGGTAGGCTGCGTGTGGCCGCACAAGTCAATGCACTATTCATTATTGGCTCTATATGCACCTGATCCCTGCCAAAGCAATCCACTGGTTACTGGTACTTGACTCATACGAAGCTATTTGGGGAAATGAAGTGCTCTGCGACTGCTTTGTCCTCCTGATCAATGAAGTCAATGGTGCCCCTCCCGGTTTTAGACAGGAAAATGTATTTGTATTTGTTGCCATAGCAAAGTTTCCAGGGAAACCGATCAGTCTGTTTAAAGCCGAAGACAGACAAAGAAACAAGATGCTGTAAACTGAATTAGGCAGAGCCAGGTGCACGTGCTCCACGCTGCATGTTCTGTTCCTGGTCCAATAGGCTTCTTATAAAGTCTTATTATATAAAGTCTCACATAGAATGATTTACTGACATACAAAAGCTCCAGTCTGGCAGAAATAAATCAGGGGCAAGTTGGCCCTTTGAATGAGCCTGAAGAGAAAGTGCCATGTCTTTCTTCTTCGGGACGATCACTTGTTAAATGATGTTCGTGTTCAGATCTGGTTCAAAAGGAAGATGTAACAGCTGCATCCTAATTAGATGTCGAAAAGAAAGTTTGATTTGATCCAAAAGGTCAAGAAGAATGGCAGGCTGCTTCTAGATCTAGTGAGGCATTTAGTGAGCAATTAGTAAAGCAGTGTGAATGTGAGTGATCTATTCTTAGTGTCAGTTAAAGTGATGTTATCATACAGTGGATATGAAGACAGCACAAATTCCCATGAAAAGATCTGAGATTGAGCCAAACTAGATCAACGCTGTAGTTTTATTGGTAGCTTATTGATTGAGGGTGGAACATTTTAAACCCATCTGTAAGATTTTTCCACCTCTGATATGCAACCAGTGTGATTCTGACTGGTTGCGCTGGGAAACACAGTAACACAGCATTTCATCTTATTGGTCAGCGACACCTCGCCACGGGGACGGCCGGTGTATAAAAAGCAGGACAGGCGCTCTGGATCTCCAAGTCCATCTGAGGGCGCAGAGACGCGCCGGAGAGCGCAGCTGGTTAACGGAGGCGCAGGAGGAAACACCTGTTAACGGATGAGACAGCGGACCGTGTCCTTTAAGAGCCTACATCGCTGTAAGTAGGCTACATAGTACTGAATTCAGCATACGGGTGCAAATGTTTTATCCGAGAGTTCATGACGACGTTGGGTTTTGGAGGATTTGCCGAGCGGACTCGTGCGCAGGGACATGAAGCCTTGTCGCACCTGTTGAGCTGAATTTCCGTTCATTTTAGGAAATAACTTTTACAATATTCTTTCTTCAACTTTTTCATTTGTAAGTGTTTGTGGTGTCCATATGAACAAACCAACCAGTATTCTGTTGTTAGATAATTCATCATTGGACTACTGATAGGCTATTCTTATATGTTGCCCGCAATTAACTGGAAAATGAATCTCTTCTGACACGATACTTTTTACCATCGTTTTTAACCGAACTTGAAACTGATGCATAAAATTAGAATTTTCTTTGTTCAAAGAACAAAATGCACGTCCATTAAAATCGTTCTCAGTTATATCAAGGAATAGGTAATACAAATATTAGGACTTAAATAAAGACTGTTATTTTACATTTTGTACATTGAAAAAAAATCAAGGAATCATAATCAAAGAGTAATGGCTCCATTGTTGACGTTTATGGCTTTGACAAACAAGCTGTATCCTGCGGAGGTTTACAGGCAACAACTCTGTCCATGCATCCACACTGCTTTGTAGAAACAACCAGAATGGTTCATGTTACATTTGCTGTAAATATGGTGACTATGATTGGATTGTGGTTGATTGTGGATAATTTGTTTGTTCAGTGATTTCATATTATTGCTTAGTGAGACTTATTGGCTCAATAATTGCGCCCCCCCCCCCCTTTACATTTCTTTGAGGTAAGCCTCTAGTAGTTTTGTTATATGAATCGTGTTTCTCTTTCTGGGCTTTTACATAACCTCTCTGAGCTAATAACTCTGTTATGCTCCCATTATATGCTGTTTGAGTGCAAGTTTCCTTGTTTTATTCAGTGTCTATCCTTTAAATGTTAGAGCTACATTATCTCAGTAAGTGTTATTTTTGTCACTGTGGTCATTAAAACCTTCCCCTGTGTGTTGTTAATTGCAGATACCCCTGACTGCACCAACCCTTCACCCACACATCCCACTTGGTCAAGTCCGGTGGGACCATGTGGGTTCTGGATAAGATCCGTGGGTCGGTGGAGACCAACGTGCTGCGGCAGGGGGAGAACAGAGACAAGAAAGGCAGTGCCCCAGCCTACAGCAACGTCCTCACACCTGACAAAATCCCAGACTTCTTCATTCCCCCCAAGCTGGTCAGCTGCCCCCCAGAGCCTGAGATCCCTGATGTAAGGCCCAAAGAAGGATTGCGAGCCTCCGCTTCAGAGCAAACCATTGGCAGTGGTAAGAAGATCAGCAGCCCTCGCAGCCCCCGCCTGGTAGCCAAGCTTGCAGGGGACACCAAGAACCTGCTGAGAGCAGCAAACCGCCACATCATACAGATAGAGAGTGCCGACGACGTCGTGGCTGGAGACACCAACGCAGACCCCCAATCGCAGACCGCCATGTCCCTACCTTACGTTCCCAAGACCCAAACCTCTTATGGCTTTGCCACTCTGAAGGAAAGCCCCCACACCCGCCGTAAAGAGTCACTGTTCCACTGCGACCTGACCAGTCCCATTACCTCCCCAAACATCCAGAGGAAGACCCAGGGAAAGAGCGGGGGCAGTGAAGGGGGAAACCACCTGAATCCACCTGACTTCAACACTTCTCACATGAACCCCTATCGCTACTTCAGCGGCGGGGAGAGTGACACCTGCTCCTCGGCCGAGTCCTCCCCGTTCAGCTCCCCTCTGCTGTCCCGCTCCGCCTCCCTGCTCAAGCTCTTCACCCACGAGACCCAGGCCAAGGTGGTGAAGGTCAAGCGGACATTTGCGCGCCACAGCTCCCTGTCCACTGACGAGTGCAGTTCAGCCGAGCCCAGCCCCAACATTCAGCGACGGCTCCACGCCCCCTCCATCCACGGCGGTGCAGGAGCGTCAGACCACGGACAACATCGGGAGCACACCATCAACCTGCACAAAGGCGGAACGGTGAGGATCAGCGCCAACTACGACGCCAGCACCGCCCGTCTGCGCATCCGTGTTCTGGCGGCGGAGAATCTTTACGACAAGCCCTTTGACATCAAGAGCATCAATTGCTGCGTGTCCGTCTACCTGAACCCAGGCAAGCTGCAGAAGCAAAGGAGCAACATCATCAAGAACAGCCGCAACCCCGTGTTCAACGAGGACTTCTTCTTTGACTCGGTAACCTCGGCCCAGGTGAAGAACCTGGCGGTGAAGTTCAAGGTGGTGAACAAAGGCACCAGTCTGAAGAGGGACACACTGCTGGGAGAACGAGAGGTGCTGCTAACAAAGCTGCTCTCGGCGCCCTAAGCCACAGGAGACCGTACAAGGCAAAAAAAACAAGACAACGCTGGATGCTGATTGAGACTTTCATTAGATGTTTGCACTGGTTTCTATACATTCTGCTCTGCACCTTTTGTTGTTTTTTTAAATAGATGAAAAGAGTGAACATATAGATGAAGGGAGGGTAAAATGAAGGGCTCCCCAAAAAGTGAAACAAATACCTAGACGGGGGGAGAGAGGCATTCTTCTGATGTCTGAACGAAGAAACACCTCAGTTGGAAAGCCAAGCTCAGAAAATGAAGCCCTGGATGAGCATGGGTGGATGAGAGATGTTTGGTGGTAGAGGTTTGCCTGGTTTGCCTTCCCCTACTCACAATGAATGCTCGTTAAACCTGGCTGGGTTGAACATCTCCAGCCACAGATGAATTTGACAGATGAAAGGTCTTTTCTCCCCCTCCCCCAGCCAACGTCTTCAGCCAGTTCTGGATCAAAGGTTGGAAGACACCTGTGCATCAAGCTGTCTCACTGTCCTTGCCTGCACTGTGTACGTCGTGTGTGGCATGGTTGTATTAATGTAATATGACGTAAATTCACAACAGTACAGGATGTGAGTCTACAATATACTGTTTATTCAGCACAAAGATGCTTTTGTGGATCAGTGTGTTCTTTGAAGTGGCACTACATCCTGATGTGCAAATGACCCTTTGATCCCAGTTGCCATGGCCCGTCTACTACAGGGGAGGGTGAGGGACAAACAGAGCAATCACAGGGTCTCACATCCGGAGAATAGGACTCTGGTGTCACAGTCTAGAGTACCATTTGCATGGCATGAATATGTAAATTATATTGGCGTGTGCTTGTCATTCTCAAAGTCTCATGAAACCCAAAAGCCTTACTACGTTTGTGAGGTGTGAGTGTGTGTGTGTGTGTGTGTGTGTGTGTGTGTGTGTGTGTGTGTGTGTGTGTGAGAGAGAGAGAGAAAGAGAGCGCATTCAATTTTGGCTAGTATGACATTTTGTCCCAAGTTGTTGATTGTATATTTTATATGTACACTATGTGGTATTTGTACAACACTTTTGTATGTTTCGGAATGACTCAATATGTGTGTTTAATTTGTACTGTATATAACTGTATTTGTATGACTGTCTATGAAATGCCAATTATGCACCATGCACCAGGAAGTGAATGCTAATGAGAGGCAGTCACCTCTCTTGCAATCATTGCATGACAGGTCATTCTAACGATTTCTGTTTCACCCATGTCTGGCTACATAGACGAAGCCCTAGGTAGGGAATAAGAAATGTCACGGATAAAACACACATGCGTGTTTTGACATGAGCAGCGGACCTCTCCTCTCTCAGTGTACTCTGCTGTCCTTCTAAGGAATTAGAACAAATTGCATGTGATTGCAGCCTGGAGTGCTTGGCGGAGGAGAGCAACTTCAGACAGAGAATGAAAAGAGTCAACGCATCCACCACTTTGAGAAATGCGGAGACATCAGAGTGAGTTTTCTGACACGTTGTGAAGACAGGTGTCTTGTGGAGCACATCGCCCCAACGCTTCGATTCAGTTCTGTGAGGATTACTCTCACCTTGTGTTTGTAACTCACTTGTAGCAATGCTATTGGCTCTGTATACTTTAGATACAAACGTCGTGACAGTGCTGGTTGGTGAAAGTCAGTGATCTGTTGTAATCCCTGTTGCATAATTGGCTTTGTGTGCAAGCATACAGTACCTGCTCGTAGGGTTATTGTGTTTTTACTGAAACTTTTACTGAAAGTTTTTACTGATTGTAATTATCCCCGTTGTTGCCAAACCCCTTCTTAGGTTTCTTGTAGCATGACTAAAATACTTCTGTAGTGTCAGTACTAAATTTCAGTGGATTTTTATTGTACAGTAGTGGGTTGCCTTGTGCTCTGATTCTAGATGAGGATTTGCTGCCAATACCCGGCTGTGGAAATGTTTATAATACTTAATTATGTCTGAAATATGGGCGATGTGTTTTGGGGATTGCCCAACCGAGACCTATTTTTGTAACTGATTCCCTTGCCTGGTTTCCTGCGGCTTATCATTCAGTAGATTTGATATTTGATACTAAAGCTATCCAAGAGGGTCCAGTTATCTGATCGCCTCTGACTGGACAGGCTGTGCCATCCTCAAACTGTGGCCTAGTGAAAGATTTATATTTTGTGAATGGTGAAGTTTTCTGATCAGAAACAATTATATGACAAGAGAACTTATCTAGGATATCATCTAGGATCATAATTGAAAGAAATGGTTAAAGGAAAATGTCACTTAATGTATGGGTTCTATGTTATTCCCTACTTGATAGGTGTTAATACCTTGATCCACTGTTCAACATGGTTTTGTTTTTTTCATTATTGAGACATTGGCTTTCTTTTTTTGTGCTGACTGAACTTTGCGATAAGCTTCCAGTGTTTCTGAAAATGCGCCTCTGACAGCTTGAAAACAAGATGGGATTCTTATGAAAACTATTTGATAAGAATCCCATCTTGGACTCAGTGTCACTTTTTCTCTCCAGCAATGAAAGAAAAGGAAGAAGACGCTCTTCTCCAGAAATTGAATCATGTTACATTGGAGCAACATTACAGAAAAAGTGACATCACTAAGAAACATTGTTTATTTGTAATTTTCTTTTCCAGTTTTTATTGACTTTTGTGGTATATAAGGTAGATTTCCGTGTACACTGGAAGCCTATGGCAGTGTTCAACTCCACAAAAGGGACGGGGATTTTCTTTAGTGTCATACAATACTACTACCAATGGAATATTGGCCTTCCTATGTGTGTCCTGCTATGGGATACATGTGGCTAGCTGTTAAAGAATGGATGTAGAGCCCTAGATTGTAGGAAATACCTTATCAGTCCTCTGACATACAAACCTCTAATCCACCTCAGCAATGATGTTACATTATCAATTATCAAAGCTACTGTATTTTCCAAGTGAAAGAATGATCCATTTGCAATTTCTTTGATTTAAACAGTCCCTTCTCTTTACACGCCTTGTGTATAAACTGTCACAGTCACAATAAAATTAGACTGGTTTTAAACTTAGCTGCTCTGCCCTGTTTAAATATAGGGTTGGCCAATTTGAATGCTAACCTTTATTTGATCCACTTAAGAATTACCAGAATTAACTTTTCCATTATCTTGCCTGTGCTACAAACCAGTCCCTCTTTCTCTGCACTCAATAGCTGTTTAATTAAGTATGGGGTGGAGAGGCTTGACTGGCGGCGTTTTAAATGAGAGCTGAGAAGAGCCTCAGGGCTTGTGTGTGTGTGAGACAGAGTGGTGGTTAGATGGATATTGCATTTCACTGATGGTCACACTTTTATTTTATTTTATATATGCTGAACTGTCTTCCTGTCTTGACAGGTTCTCTCTGAAAAATGAAACAGGAAAGTGCCAATCCGTTACTTGACACCAAATTATTTTGTTTCTATCCAGAGATGTTAGATAAATGATGGAAGCTGGTTGTTGTTGTCGTTGTTGTTGTTGTTGTTGTGCTCTAGTCTGTGCTGGGTGTGAGTAGCTACTTTTATACCGTGATGCTAAAACAATTGACACCTGTGGATTTGACCAACCGTTCTCTGATCGTTGTGTTAATGTTTGTATGAAATGCTTTAATTAAAGGAAAAATTCCACAGCATCCCTGCCTCTGTCAAATACTGTTATTCATGTTCTGGTGATATTTAAGGCAGCTATGTAGAATTACCGAGCGTTAATATGCATTTCCAGTTAATTTCCCAATGTTTTGCGTCAATGTACACCAGAGAGTTGCATTCTCCCCCTACCTTATCCCTCCTTCTGCCATCTCTGGCTGTTCTGCCTCCATCCTTTCTTTTTTCTTATTACTTGATTCACCATGGTAATGAGATGCTCTTGCTCCCTCAGACTAACCCTGAGCCTTGTTAACGATGTCCTCCCACTTAAGTCCCACATTCCCCAGACTTTTCAGGCCTCCTGTCCCGCCTCACCCCCTCATGTAAATTGGTACATGCGATCTAAATGCCATACACAAACAGCAACGGTCAGCGTCTCACCTTTGCCATGTTGTTTTAATTGGCAGGTTAAAAATACCGCACTGTAAAACTCTCACCATTAGCGTCAGGGAGGAGAGAGGAAGTCTTGGCACTGCCAGAGAGAGAGTGCGTGGGAGGAGACTGGGAGAAGACAGGAGCTGTTAAAAACAGAGATACTGGTAGTAATTGCTGCCAAGGGTCAGATTTTCTTTTATTTCTGTGCACATTAGTTATTTAACTTATTTAAAATATCTTTTAATTTAAGTGGTTTTCAATCGATACCCAGAACCCTGCTGGTTTTCATCCTAGAAATCTAATCGGGGGCTGATTTACACCTGGGATGCAAGGTGAACGCAATTGACTACTTTGTAGGAAATGCAGAGGATTGAAAACCACTGAAAACATCTGAAACACTGCACTCTGACCTCACTGTTTATCATTTACATTTCATGTATTTACTGCTACTCTAATCCAGAATGACTGACTTTAAGCTTTAACAATTGATTTTCTTTCCTACCGCTGCCTGACTGATAGTGTCCCCTCTTTATTATTCACCCTACTTTATCTTCAGAGGATCCTACAAAAGCAACACAGGCTTCCTCTTCCCTCAGCCCCACAGTAGCTAATTCACACACACACACGCACACACACACACACACACACATGCACACATGCAAAAACACTAATAGGTTTCCTGTGCCAGCTGCACATGAGATGCTGCCACTGCCTACACACTCTCACTGTGGTGG
>OMLI01080636.1:5810-18306 GCA_900302605.1 Rondeletia loricata | reverse complement strand
GGGTTGTAGGGTAAAGATAAGGAATCGACACAACAGTCACTGCTAGCCTGTTTCGAACAAGACTTGAATTTGAGTTTGCCTGTGTTTGTTTGGCGCATAGTAGTGCTTCTTTTGGAGGACTGCCTGCACCTTCACACTATTTCCACAGCTTCAGCTTCCCAATTTAGTGTTCATCTACCTGTTTATTAATTAGCGACTTGCTAAATGTCTTGATTTTTAGGAATCCGTTTATTTAGACCAATATTGAGCCTTCACAAACCTAATATTAATAATTATATAAATCCTAATTAATTTTTACAAGTGTGCATGTTTTTTTATTAACTTGCTTGTTTGATTTGTGATGTGTTCAGTGTGATTACATTTTTTTATATTTGCTCAGCATTGAGTTTATACAGTGTCGTTAACATCAACTGAAATAGGCTCATATGCAAGTCTAATGGCTCTACTGTTGATAGCATGCAATTGCCTAGGCTATGTTGAATACTTCTGCGGAGGGAATTAGTTTATTGATTTATTGAAAAGCTTTATTCATGTGATGTTGAGAGGCAAGCTGCAAGGCCATTAGCCCCCACCCTCCAACCTTCTTCCCCCAGTCCCCCCCCACCACCACCGCTCCTCTCATTATTAGCAGGCTATGAGGCATCTTAGCGCTGGTATGCTAATGTGCAGCCTTGCTATACTTAAGGCTACACCGCGAGATAGACGAATAATTGCTGATTTGAATATTGCTCCTTGTGGCACTTTGGCTTTAAGATTATCAACAACATATGTTCTAGGGCTGCGTGTGGACTTGGGGCTAATTGGAAGAGTGTCTGTAGGCCCCTGGTTAGGTGGACTGGGACTCGCCTGGTCTTCCCCCCCCGCTGTTCCATTCAGCGCCTGTCTCCGTGTTAAGACGCTGTCCTATGGTAATGCGGGGGGGCTGCTGTGTCCCACCCCGTTTCTTTAAAAGGGAGATTAAAAAGGGGAAATCTTTTCACAGCTGCTTAGCCGGGCACACTCCCTTATTCGGGGTGTCGCAGGTGGGACGCCTGACATGAACTCCACTAAGAAGCAAGCCTGAGCTCGCCCCTTATAATTGGAATGAAAAAGATACATGGGTTTTTGCCCTAACCTGAAATGACCCATCTTTTATCGGGACACAAAGGTCTACTGTAGCCTGTAGGCTGTTCTCTCTCCCTAGCATGTGCCAGCCACGCCCCTCTGTCCCCACACCTCCATAATTCTCTCTCTGTGCTTTGAAACAGGTTTTGGCACCCTGCTGCCGAGACAGAAGGCCCAGCTAAATCGACTTTGTCTCGCTTCATAAAGTCTGCTTGGTTTTTAGCATTCCCCAACCCTTCTTTATACTCACTTCTTTAATTTAAACATAACTTGGTCCAACGCTATAATAACCTGAACGTGATTTCCTTTTTTCTTCATCATTTGTTTAACTGTGTGTCTTGGAGTGAACTTCTGCACTTGCTATGACTGAAGCCGTTTAATTATTTTTGGCTGTTTGTCCTGTGTACTTGTGTGTTTTTGTATGTGACGATTGAAACTCATAGATAACTTGTTTCTTATCCAGGATGAATAAAGACAATAAGAGGATAGTCTACTCTGTTTTAGAGTATTGCCCCTTGCTGGACTCTTGCAATATGACTACAGATGACTGGGGTAGAATTGGAAAGGACATTGAGGTAATTGCTGCCGTGTTAATTTCATTTTTAGGTTTTAGATTCACTCCATAACCGTAACATTGATATGCACCACATAAGTTGTTGTGCTTTTTTTAAAGCTAGTCTTTAATTAATCAAGTATTCACATTTTCTCAGTATGCATATAATACTACAATATACAGAAAATCATTTGTAGAGTGAGAATAAACATCTCTATCTGAAATGACCCACAATATGTGATCTTCATTTGTTGTTTGGCTGCAGAAAAACTACGAGAGCTATGACGGTTTTGTGATCCTCCATGGCACAGACACCATGGCTTACACAGCCTCGGCCCTGTCCTTCATGTGCGAACACCTGGGTAAACCGATCATTCTCACCGGATCACAGGTAAGGGCTGCTATCTTTCTAACAAAGAGAACACCTCTATGGCACTTTGACATGTTTACTGCTCTCTAAAGATAAGACACGGCCTGTTTTCAGGTGCCGATCTATGAGATGAGGAACGATGGGCGGGACAACCTGCTGGGGGCGCTGCTGATCGCTGGACAATTTGTCATTCCTGAGGCGAGTGAACGGGGATGCCACCTGAAAAGCTGCTCGTCTGCATGTTATTGGATTGGGTTGTACTTAACTGAGCTCAAAGACGGGGAATTATGAACTGTTTAATTTGTGAAAGAGAAAAACAGAGTGAATGTGAAACTGTGGATGATTCCCAGCAGCGAATTCCTTTTATTAGTTTTCGCCTTATTGCTATGAAGTTTCTTTGGGAATGATAAAGTTGAAAAGTCATCCTGTGTATTGATTCATGTTGTGAGGTAGTAGAGAATAGGCCATGCTCTATTAAGACAGGTGGGAGAATGAGCATTGTTTGCATGCAAAAGGCAACAAAAGCCCTAAACTACTCATCTGACGAGAATGCTTACTAAACGACAGCAAGATGCGTTTCGCAATACCGAACAAGAGTTACCAGAAACAGGAAGAAGACTGAAAAGTTGCGTCTATGTCTGTAAGATGGATGCGTAGTAAAACTATGTTAATAGTATTGCATCTATTATACCGCCTCACGTTGATGATGATGAATTTCTCTTTGTAGTATAGCAAAGGTTTGTGCATTGAATAAAACATTGTCTCGTATCTCTCCCCATTCAGGTGTGCCTGTATTTCCACAACAAACTCTACAGGGGTAATCGTGTGACCAAGGTGGATGCTGGGAGTTTCAACGCCTTCTGCTCTCCCAACTTGCCTCCTCTGGCCAACGCTGAAGTGGATATTAAAAGTAATCAAGGGGTGTAATGGGTCTGTCGTGTTGTTATGTGGCAAATAAATCTCTGTTGTAGCCCGTTTCATTAGATGTCCAGAAGAGGGGGGGGTGGTCTTTATTGATCTGTGCTCTCCGTCTTTCCCGCAGTCAATTGGGATACAGTGTGGAGGGCCAACACCACAGCAAAGTTCCACGTCAGCACTGAGCTGAACCGGAACGTGGGCCTGCTCAGGCTGTTCCCAGGCATCACTGCTGCTACTGTAAGTCGCTCCCTTGAGAGAGGGTGATGCAACGTGGCGTGTGAATTGCATGCCACGACTGCATTCTCACTACCAGAGAAGAGTTGTTGATATGCTGGAGTTACAGCTCTGTTTATTCTGTCTCCGTCATATTCACCACGGGTCCAGAAGTGACTTGTTCTCCTTGGTCCATAGTTGATGTGACAAACAACTAAATATGTTTTTGTCTGTTTGGGGTAATATGCAGCAGCTCATAGTTTGATGTATTGCCTCTCTCGCAGACTTGACTGATGAGTCAAGGTTGTTGGTGGTATCCTCCAAGTGGTCTGCATAAGCAGGGACCTGGTCCTGTGCAGGGTCAGAAACATGACATAAAAAATGCAAATTTTTTCACTTCAATCTGTTAGAATGTAATTCAAGGTTATCTTATTTTTCAAAGGTAACAGATTTTTCAAAAACTATTGTTTTTCTCTAACTGGAATAGATTAAAGTTAGCTTTGTGGTAATTTAACTGCACTATTACTTGTATTCCATTACTTTCCAGTTCATGTTCTAAGTTGCCAACAAAGCTCAGCCCAGAGAAAAATGAGATGGGGTTATGAGCCATGACCAATCACCCTGTAAAGACCGGGGATTGGCATAGATACTCTAACATTTAGCTGCACCTCCCCCTCAGGAGGCTGTGGGGAGGGTGGCTTTACTGTCTCAATCTGCTCCCACCGCCCAGGTTGGCTATCAAGACCTCGCTGCCTTTACGAGGCGCCGTTTTGATTAGGCACCAGGCTCTCATGTGCCATATGACGGCTTCTTTGGTAATTTGCGTCAAACATTTCTTGTCATCCAAATTTGATCCAAACTGCTTATCACATCAAAAAATATTTGCTGAACCTGGCACTTTTAATGTCACCTCGTCCCCCACATTTTATGTTATGAGCCCTATTCTTGCCTAGTGACATCATGCCTGCTAACATCTTAAAATTAATGGTTCTCTCCCTTCCTGCCATTTCAGCCATCTCCTCTCCAGATGCCAGGGTTACTGATGTGGTATAGGGTCTCCCAGTGCCAGTCAACCAGTGACTGAGAGACTGGTTGCATAGACGGCACCAGATGGGCTTTTAGGGGAGCGTTTGGGATCACGCGTGGGTATAGGGGGGTGGGGGTGGTTGGGAGGCCAGATAACATAGAATACTAATTCCTCACTCTTCATCCTGCCCAGTCGGGCAGCCAGTTCAGTTGGGCAGAAATATGTCGCTGTTTGTGGTGTGAAACTGTTTGTGTCTGTGTGCAGGTGAGGGCTTTCCTGCAGCCGCCCATGCAGGGCGTGGTCCTGGAGACGTACGGCAGCGGAAACGCCCCTGATAACCGTGCTGACCTTCTGGAGGAGTTGAAGAAGGCCACTGACCGTGGCGTCATTATCGTTAACTGCACCCAGTGTCTGAGGGGGTCCGTGTCCACATCTTACGCCACTGGCAAGGTAGGCCATGCCACTTGGTCTCTAGTCAATCTTGAGTTTCCTATTTACTAAATATTGGAGGGACTAGTCAGTTGAGAAGAACATCAAACTTGTGATCAGAAGGAATCAGGAATCAGTTGAACCATCGCTCTTTCCTGTGACTTCCTCAGGTTTTGATGGAAGCGGGGCTGATAGCTGGCTGTGACATGACCCCAGAGGCTGCCCTGTCCAAGCTGTCCTACGTCTTGGCCAGGACAGAGCTCAGTCTAGAGGCCAAGAAAAAGGTCGGTCCCTACATTCAGCTGTGGCATCATTTTAACACTTTCTCTCCTGTAGAACTGAAGCAAAATACACCTTCTTTAGAGTAACACTATCACCACAGAGTTGGCGTACGTGAAATAGTGAATGTCACACAGGAAAAGTGAAGGAAAGGTGAAAAGTGTCTGTGTGTTTGACCCTGTCCAGATGATTAGCCAGAACCTGCGAGGTGAGATGGTTGCTGACGTACAGGGAGCCAAGCTGTCCCTGAGTGACAGCCGTTTCATCCAGGTCATCGCTAAGTCTCTCAGCGTCAGCTGCAAGGAGGTGAGCTCACCCGCCGCTAAGACCTAAGACAAGACACACGTTGATACTGAGACTGCGTGACACTCTGCCACCCCGACAAACAGGTTTTCATCAGAGTCGACCTTATCTGACAAAGCACCCGGCTCCCATAGACGTACAGAAGTTGTTGAAAAGGTTGTCATGACCAGACTGATGCATGAAATGTTATTAAAAAATCATCAAACGTACATCCAACTTGTTTAAAATGAAGCTCATTCAGTTCTTATCCAGAGGCTTTTTACAGTAAGCACTTTCTTGATTAAAATCGATGGTGTCTACAGGAGCTGGAAGCCATCCGTGACGCCCTGACACCCCCGTTGGCATGTGCTGCTGCTAAGATCGGAGATTTAGAGGCCTTAGAAGCCTTAAGGGAAATGGTGAGCAACAACCACATTTATTACCACAAATGGATAATAATTTCCTGTTTGTTATTGTTTTGTTAGAACATGTAGTACCGCTTTCACGGCCCAGGATTATTATGGTATGCTGAACTGGATCCATCCCATCCAGGAGGCAATTCACACCAAGCCTCATACATACATGTCACCTTAATATTGTCATCAGAAGCAGATGCATTTACTGTCTGTATTCAGCATGGTGGATGACGTGGCGCTCCATACACCGGCTTAGCACTGAACTTTCAACACCGGGCGGAGCAGCGTTTGACCTGGCTTATCTTGATCAGGGTTGTTTTGCAGGTTCAACCAACCCAAGTGGACCTTTTCGCTCGGACGGTCAGCCCGCACATTTCCACGGTCACTATTCCTGTATGAGAGGGGGATAAGAAACACAGAAAACACACGTGCGCACAGATTGCAGTCACATAGGACAGTACAAAGTTCACAGACCACTTTTTTTGAAAACAAAACATGAGACCAGACTGGTAAGGCAGGCCCAGCATGGCCCCAGAATAGTCACGTGTACATGTCTGTCACATGGTTGTATGTAGTATGTGGCTTGTCTGGAATACAATCACTGGATGAATGAACATACAGTTCCGTGTGTCTATTTTAGTGTCATTCTGACTTCACATAATTTCTGCTTCATGAGACAAAGTTCATGAGAAATTAGAAAAGTTCTATACTTACACTTGTATAAAAGCTAAATGGCTCAAAGCAGACATGAAGCTCAGTGATTGGATCTGTCTCCTAACCCTAGCATTGTTTGCTGAACCGGTAAGTGCAGTGTGTGCCACTGACTCCTGCAAAGTTACTGCAGATGGCTTGCAGAAGAAACTCACCATGTTCACACCTACTGTCATGACAGATAAATAGATTGTAGTGAACTTTGATCATAAGGATAATCCCTAGGGTTTTCAGTCAGTTTGATTTTCATTAATCCACCTACTGTTCATTTCTTTGCCAACTGACACTGTTATATAAGGACACAGTGTTGCTGAAAAGAGTAGTAAAGAGGAAGGTTATAGAAAACATTATTAAGTACAGTGTAACTGATGTAGTCATGTTTTCCTCTTGCACAGGGCAGTAACCTGTGTCTAGGTGACTATGATGGACGTACCCCCCTACATATTGCCGCCTGTGAGGGCCATCTTAAAGTGGTTCAGTACTTACTGAGTCACGGGGCCACAGTCTATGCTAAAGATCGCTACGGGGACACGCCCCTATTCAACGCCGTGCGCTTTAGGTAAGGCTCACCTCAATTTAAACAATAAGGGTTGATGTCTTTGTGTTCCTCTGTGTGTCAAAGTAATGACACCATTCATGAAGATGCAAGTGGGGCATTTAAAATCCCCCTTTGGCCATTAGCAACCATCTTTATACCTCATCTTCCTCCCGGTCTTTAGTGAAAATATGTTAATAGCTGCTATAGAGGGGGGTTCATTAAACGAGCTGCTGCACGGGAGGAAATGTGGCTCTGGTTAAATGGCGAGGGGAGTAGCGGCTGTCAGAGGGGGGTGGAAAACAGGGGAGCAACTCCTAATGGAGTTTAGAGGCCGAACAATAATTATAAGCTAATTAGGCTAATTGTCATCTGACCATTTATTTTTTATCAGAGTTGTTTTTGTTTTATTTTGTCATTCAGTGACATTGCTCTAAATGTCTGTTTGGGAGAACTCGTGCTCGAGTGCCATGTTCAGCCTCAGGGTGAAAACGCTGTACTGTATGTGGCAGGTGGCTGTTGTCCTTTTTAACGGTTGGCACAGCAAGTATGGACGTGTTGTCTTTGTGATGGTAGAGGGATTCACTGTAGCGCTAACACCTGCCTCCCCTGCACGCTTGGCTTGCTGCGTCCTTCCTAAATCTATTTGAGTGAAATGACGCATTTTTGACTGTCTTTCAGTGTCGTCCACGTTTCACAGGGCACTACAACCTGGTGCCCATATAAGGAATGGCAGAGATTACAGAGAAAGAAGAGTTAGGAGAACAAAAGAGGGGAGCGTCCTCTGAACCAGTCCTACCAGCCAGCTCCCAGTTTCACAGATGAGAGATACTGGCTGGTTGACACTCTACAGGAAGTGTATTTTAAGTCCTTGTAATTGTTTCTGTGGCTGACAGTATGCTGACTTCTCCTATAAACAATAAAGTTTTAAACTCCTAAATCAGAACTGCTCAGTGCCGAACGACGTTTGGCCTCTTTCTTTCATTGTTTGTCCCCTGGAGCTGCACTGTATGTCACTATATGTGTCTCCTGTGTGGGTGGGTCAATGTGGGGGCGTAGGGAACTTGTCCCTGCTCGCCTAGCAACAATCACACTGCCACAACCTCTGCCAACACAACTCAGAATTCAGAAGACATTATATTGTATTCTCTAAGTCACGCCTCTCCACAATAACTTGATACTTAATAAGGGATGGTGATTGAGAATCTTTGTGTTTTCTCCGTTTTAACTGAGTGATATACTCTATATATTGATGATATATGATATATTCTCTATCTCTTTTTCTACCTAACGCAGACACAAGGATGTAGTGAAGCTGCTGAGAAAGACTGGAGCCCACTTCTCCAGGGATGAGTTGGAGGAAGCAGGCACAGAACTGTGCAGGTGAGACACACACACACACACATGTATATCTTCAAACAAACGCACACGTATGCGAGCACGCGTTCTCAGTTGCTCAGCCATGCATAGTGACCCATCCTACATACTTGTCACAGGCGCGACCAGTTGTCCCGGTCTTGCGCAAACCGTAGGAATGCTCCCTGGCAGCATAGCTTTGGATCTCTTCTCCAGTGTCAGCAGCCATGGGAGACTTTGCCTGGCTCCCTTCTACTCTGTTGAGACACTTTATCATATTTTGATTTAGAAGGATCAAGACGGTTCATATGTACAGTGTCAGAAACAAACCTTTTGCCAAAGTACGATAAGCATGGCTCGCGTCTCTGTTGAGATAAAACGAAACACGCCAACTTGTTCTGATACAGCAAACAAAAGGTTTCTGAAAAGCACAAACATCTGACCTTCAACCTTTGTCCATTTGCTTGCGTTATTAATAAGGTAATGAACACTCCTGTTGTCGTTTGCTGTGTTGTAGCCTGGCAGCCAGCGGTGACCTGGAGGGTCTGGAGATGTGGAGACTAGCTGGAGCGGATCTGAATAAACCAGGCTATGACGGACAGACGGCAATAGGAGTGGTGAGCTCTGGGGAGACTTTAATAATAATAATCAAGTTTTGAACTCTTACTGTAAAACTCCTTCTCATTCGTTCTCTGTCTCATTCTTCACCTGTCGCAGGCCCAGGCTGTTGGTAAAAAGGAAGTGGTGGAGTTTTTACGCCAGCTTATGAGCACTAAGTCCCAGGTAACAGCTGTTTTTCACTCCAGCTTCTATATACCTGTATTTGTTTCACTCCAAACCCCCAATGCTTAAACCTAAGCACACTGAAATTGGTGTAATTCTATACTATAATTGCCTCTCAATCACACGTCTCTTATGTTCAATTCCAGATAATATTTGGTGATTTTAATGGGTGTGATGATGAATATGATGATGAGGAGGTAAATGACATTCAGTGGATATATGTGTGTTTTTCCATATTGAGCATGCGATCCCCCTGGCATGGCTGCTTTGACTCCCCTCTCTGTCCATTTACATCATCCTGTGGTGTAACTCGTCTATATTTTACCTTCTATTCTGTGTGGTGACGTCTGGTGCTTTTTGCAACTTCTCTCATAGGGCGTTTGTCATTTCAGCAAAATGAAACAAGACCCAAAATATTCTCTAGTATGATAATAATAAAGAATACACTTTATTTATATAGCACTAAAAGCAGAGTTAACAAAGGAAACACGATCAAGAGGAAATGACAATGACATTATGAACTGAAGCTTGCCTCAAACTTTCCTTCTGTGTTTTTAGTTGAAAATGTATCAGATAGAATTCGATCTTTGTGGTGGCTTTACATAAAATGCCTGTGAATCCTAAACTTGTGCAACCTGCTGACTCTGAAGGCCTAGTCTGTCTGTGTGTGTGTCTGTGTCTGTCTGTGTCTGTGTCTGTACGCCGGTAGTAAAGAGCACTGAAAACAAACACCCTCAGTCACCAATGCTCCAGAGTAATCCTGTGTCTTTCTCCGTCTGTCTCAGAAAGGTGGAGTGATTGAGTTCACTGCCCCCCGAACGGGATCCTGAGCTGACAACAGGAAACGTCCTCCACGTGTCTCCTTTACCTCCCAAGCCGTCCTCATCACGCCGTCCTCATCACGCCGTCCGCTGTTTGATTTCACACTGTTACTCTCACCCTTTGGACTTCTGCTTAAGCCTGTAGAATTGCATATTCCTTTAAGCCGTATAGAGTTTCTATAGTTATAGAACTGTACTCTGCCTATCCTTCCAAACCCTTAATAGCACAACCTTGAATAAGCAGTGATGTGAATGCACAGTGCCTAGAAGGGTCCGCACTAGATGTACTATATTATATGTTTCATTGTGCCACAGTAGTCTGATATGTATAAGGAAACATTTTTACCGTATTGAATGTTTTAATCAACTGTTTTTAATACTAAATATTAACGACAGACTCGGTAATGTGACGTCAGATCAGGGAATTCAAGGCAACCCTCACCCGAGGTGTTTCCGAAGATGGAGAGTGATAAAACCTGCCGTTCCTCCCTCAGCAGTGGGGGGGATGGTCTTTGTTTTATACCAAAAGAGTTGAGGATCTCTTTTGACAGCTCAGTTGTTCGTAGATACTTCTTAGTTATGTTACATTATTGCCTCTAACTATAGCAATATGTTCACGGTTAGTGGAAGTACAGGGTTGATTCCCAGGTCTACTTTTAAAGTGAAATGTCAGATGGAATCGTGTAAACTGATCATTTAACCGTCCATACTCAACCAGCCTGTTTCCATGCTGCTTTCCCAGCTGGAGAAGTGTCATATCTCACTCTGGGTAATGTGAAATCATGCGAGCCAGATAAGGACTTGAAACTCAGAGCCGTTAGTTTCTGTCTTCTGTTAACTGGAGTGTGTCTTCTCGAATCTCTTGCCGCCATGATGACAAACACGTGGCATATTGTGCTCTGGTCTTGGCCGTTGTTGTGCAACTGGTCATCAGTGTTAAACTCTGCTGCTCTGTACAAACACAAATGTTACATTTGATATCATTTAATGACCAAACCGATCCCGGTCATTTTCTCTCACTCCTGTGTGTCGTCACCTATAAAGGAGTATTCTTTTATTCTCTGATTACATATGACTGTGAAGTGCAGATATATTTTGAGAATTTACCAAGATATATATATATAAATGACTTGACATTTGTCCTGCTGCTTCCAATGCTGTTAATTCTAGTAGATTGTCAGTGCTATACTGCAAAAGTGTGTGTATATGTGTGTTAGAGTGTGTATGTTAAAGTTTGTGGTCTGTTTCTTCTGACCATATCAGAGATTGTAAGGTTGATGTATGCAGTTTTGAAAAAGCACACATAAATAAATCACTAGTTTGAAGGAAATGGCTCCTGTGATCGATACGAATGGTAAAAATGCCTTTTATGTTGCATAAAAGCCTGAAAAGCGCACGAAACTCTGCATGTGCTGCTCCCGGCAGACGCTCCCCCGAGTGATTTGCATGTGATGTGGTCATCCATATGAATTAGCGCACTTCTCCCCACTTGTTGGAGGTCATTTTGATTAGCGTGCCAAGATCCCTTGTTGCATTCTCTAAAGAAATGTCCTCTGAATATAAATGGGACTTATATTGACTGCAGTAGGCCTTTAGTAGGAGAAACACCCCATCAATCCCACATATAGGCCTATAGGCTGACACCACTCTGTGTGCGTGCTCTTACTGTTCGACTGTGATAAATCAGAGTTGAACCACCATCATGAAACCTACAAAGACGACATAACTGCATATGCCCATGTGACTCCTCAGCCTACACCGACTGGTATTTGCTATCTCTGTCTTGAGGGCGGCTACCCGGTCGCGCTCCTGGCTGGTGGAACCCAGCTCATCCGGTTGGACCAGCATGGGCCTCATTCCTTCCCTGAATGAGAGGCTTGTATGAACCTACCCCCAAAACACTATATAAAGAGCTGCAGCACTCCTGAAGTCACTCATTCTGGGCACGGACGACACGAGGAAGCACCATCACAGGGAAAGCACTCATTAGGTAAGTACACTCTGAGAAAGCATGTTGGTTTAAGGTCGTGACCTCTGTTTGGGTCAGATGTACCATGTTTTTTGTAGATCTATTCTGTAATAGGCCCTTGGGTCTGGAATCTGTGTGTAGTGATGTCTTAACTATAGTGCCTTAACCAACAGACCATGTTAGGATCTAAATGCGGCTCCTGTTCTTCTTTCACTAGTGGAAGCGACGCTTTAGAGGACGGACTCTGCCCCGAAGAAGATGTGTATGGTCTCTCTGATGAAGTGGTTCTTAACAGTTCAACAGTTCTTTGCCAAAATTGTGAAATGTTTAGGACCACTTGACCAGTCAGACAAATGCTGCTGCCAACCTGGGGAACTACATGCCCGTGGATTAAGGAGAATGGACCTCGCGATGGGTCGAAATCTGCAAAGGCCTTACACATTTGGAACCATTGTGTATTTCCAATTTCTCTCTCTCTCTCTCTCTCTCTCTCTCTCTCTCTCTCTCTCTCTCTCTCACACACACACACACACAGCTGTTATGACATACGGTGACCCAAACATTTCGTGACCTCTCCAGGGCCCGAGATCAGAGATCCTTCAAGAGATGAATGCTTCCATGGAGAAGAACCAGCTGTGGCTTAACAAGAAGAAACGCAAGGCATTCTACGCTGCTGTGGCCTGTGACAGCTTCAGGGAAGGGGCAGAGAGCCTGCTGCAGGTTAGCATGG